>APFE031126654.1:149190-181569 GCA_000404065.3 Pinus taeda
AAACAATAAATCAAATGCCAATGCAGTATACAAGAGACTTAAAGTATTAAAGGAAAGAACTAGGATTAATTGGAGATTTGGCTCACATTCTTCAAATTCTCTTATGAATTAAGATGCCTTTTTTCTCAATTATTTAAAAAAAATGTTATGATTTTTTTGGGTATATATATATTTTTTTATGTCATGTATTTTGTATTAAATGTCTTAATTGTTTTTATGTTTAATGTACATAATTTTTATATATTTAAGAATGTTTAATGTTAATAGCATAAGTTTATATGACATTCTACATATATAATTACATCATATAATATGGTCGATATTCACTGGTATTAGTAATTTAGTTGTTATGGTGAAATTGTGAGGAAATTAAGAGAAATTTCCAATTCTCCACCATCTCATTTGGTATAGATGTGGTTGGGTATCTTATAATGATTCCATAAAACTTGGATATGGCAAGGGGAATAAAACAAAGAGTTAGGCCATAATGGAAGCTCATAGGCTTCTAGGGCCAAGAATAACACTTTGAACCACGATAAAAGACTTATTGATGGAATCCTTTCCTCTAAATAGGTATATAGGTAGCACTACACTAGAATTTTTTATCACTAGGCTTGGGTCTCAAGGCCATAGACATGACCAAGTGAGGAAAAAATAACCTTAGGATAAAAAGGAACCTTCTAACCATGTTGGACCAAGAAGGATGTCTCAAACAATCACATAGAGTATTGTAAGGGTATCACTAGCTTATAATTGGGGATGTTAGTGCCACTAGGTGGTTTTGATTTGTAAGTGTGTACTCTAGGTCACTGCAAATGAATTATGGAATAATATCATGCCTTAGGTGCTAAAGAGAGATTTGCTGCATCCAAAGCCATGAAAAATGCCTTAAAGAATCACACATTTCTCTAGGGTATTTGTTCCCTCTGAGAAGGATGTTACTACCCTCACAAGGTTTTAATAATTAGGTTGGGTCTCAAATCCTTGATATGCTTGAGAGGGAAACCCAAGTCATAGTTGTAGTTTAAGGCATGTAATTATCTAGGGCCAAACACAATGCCTCAAACCATCACACCTAATCTCTCAAGGTATTAGGAAAAATTTTATGGCTCAAGGTTCATGAATAATATCTCAGATAACAATAGATAACCTCTTGAGGGGGTTTTGGACTTCAAATAGCGATATTTCTATCATTTAGAGTTTTTGAGCACTATATATGGGTAATGTGTCCTTGGACATAATTCAGACAAGATATCCATGCCTTAGTTGCAAAAGGAAGCTTCTAGTATTCTAGAGGCATAAATAATATATTGAACCACGTTCCGAGGTATCAGTAGTATTTGGATGGGGATAGTTAGAATTATGTGTTTGTTAACATTGAGTATGAATCTCTAGACCTTAAACATGGTTAGGGGAAGAAACCTAACAATTATGTCCTAAAGGAAGTTTATAGACTTCAATGGTCAAGAATGATACCTTGAAACACCTATCAAGGATTTCTTTGGATTTAACTAGGTAAATAGGTAAGACTACCATTCTTTAGCATTAGGTATGGGTCTCAAGGGACTTGAACATGGCTAGGGAAGGAAACATGAATGTTGGTCACTAAAATAAGCTTCTAGCCATCCGAGGCAAAGTAGGATGTCTTATACAACCACAGGTTTCCCCTTGAAGGTATCATTAGCATATGATTAGGGATTTTGGTGCCACTAGGTGGTTTTGAGTAGTAGGCACGTGTCCCATGCCCCTAGAAATGATATAGGCAAGAAGGCCAAGCCTTAAGTTATAATAATACTTTGACGCATTAAGTGCCATGAACCATACATTACGCTTGGAGGGTATCATCGACCTCTAATAAATGATATTAGCTCCCTTACAAGTTTTTTATGATTGGGTATTGGTCTCAAACTCAAGCACCATGAAAAACACCTAATAACCATGACTTGAGCCCTCTCTAGGGTGTCTTTGACATTGTTTATTTAGCTCAAGTGTCATTAAAAACACCAATATAGGCCAAGTACCTTGATCCAAAGCCTTAGATGAATTACACGTATTTTGGGCATTTAGTTCCAACAATGATGCCTCAAAACACCACACCTAACAGCTCGAGGTTTTTAGCTTGCTATTAGGGATCAAGGCTCGTGAATTGTACCTCAATCCATCATAAATGACATCTTAATGGGATATTTTGTCTTTAGGTGATGATATGGGAATATTAGGATATTTTTCATCCATTTTTTGAGCCAAGAATAAAAAATACATGTAACACCAACTCAAACTCTCCAAAAAATTATCTCTTCTCTATAGGTTTCTTAACATTTTCTATGGAAAACTATTACTGCATACACTTATTATTATTTTTGTGTGATTGGAAGGTATATATTTATCAAGTGCTTGTTTCCAATCCCTATGATCATGGGAAATAAATATAATTTGTCAAGAAAATCTTTGAGGAAATAAAAACCCATTGAAAATGTCAATGAAGGAAGAGAAAAGGAAAGGTTAGGTATGAAAATTGTAGGATTTCAATAGAGGTAAATCCAAATTATAGCACAATAGATGTCACCATTATTTATTTTCCATCACCACAAGAAAAGTGCAAGATTTTACTAACCTTTAGTGAGCCTCCAACAACTATTTCATAAAACACAAGTTGTCAATGAGTAGATGAAGATGAATTGTCTTGGAGCTAATTATACTATAAATGAAATTAGAGAGGAAACTCAAGCACAACATTGTAGTGTAGAATTTTCTATGGTGCAACTTTTTGATCAATAATTATACATTCCTAGAAATATCAATTAAAATGTCCATTATTTTCACAAATTTGACCCATAAGTTATTAAAAGGGTAAGATCTCCTACATTCATAACTCCATGATAAAGAGGTCAACAGTGCCAAAATACGAGTCCATCATTCCCACTTAGATTGAGTGGTGTGTTAAAGAACTCCTAAATTCATTTATATGGATGAAAGTCATCTAGCTTCACTACAAGATAACCTACCTAATGAAATTATTCATTATAAATCATACAAAATGTTTAAATATATTTTGAAACAAAATCTAATGCAGCTAAATGCTAGTTGTTACTATCTTTGTTAAAATCTAGGAGTCTGATTATTGTCAGGAGAATTTTAGGCATTAAAATAGTTAAGAGTTTAGAAACAAGTAATTATATCATTAGAAACCTTGTGGTTGCTTTTCAAAAAATTGGTAAGAAAACTCATCCCTAAGACTATAATACATCCCCACATGTATTTCCATAACAAATTCTTAGAAAGATCATAAGAAAGCAATCCAGTTACATCTTGAAATGTCATAGGGGGAATTATTTTAACAATGAAATTATATGTCTTTATTGTTGTCCCACTAAGTATGACTCTATCACTTTATCAACGAATTTATTTGAAAATACTAAATAATATATTCAATATTTCCATGTGGTTTAATGGTAGGATGAACATTTTGGAATATGCAAAGAAACCATTTTCATTGGTACTATCTTATTGATGGTTGGTCTTGTTAAATATTGTTGGAGAATCTAATATGGTAGACATTGTTATCCTTAATAATTTCTTGTGAACTTATATTATCTTCTTATTGTTCTTTATAATGGACACAAAATCTAGGCTCCAAGCCAGGGAAACACCCCTTCAAGGGGAAAACCGAGAAAGAATCTCTTATTTTCTTATAGAATCATAGTAAATGAGAAATCCAAGACCCAAATACCAAAGCCAATACCTCCTCCAAGCACCAAGTTAAATCTCCAATTATTCCTTCTTGAAAC
Source organism: Pinus taeda (assembly GCA_000404065.3). Classification (NCBI taxonomy): domain Eukaryota; kingdom Viridiplantae; phylum Streptophyta; class Pinopsida; order Pinales; family Pinaceae; genus Pinus; species Pinus taeda. Next base: position 152,979 of record APFE031126654.1, read on the forward strand.
AAGCTCAAGTCAACAAGGTAAATGAAAGTCAAACTCTAGAATTTTTTGTCAAATCAGAATTTCAACCATCTATTTCATACCTATACTTTAAACCTGCAATTTGCGGCCTCTTGCAATAATCCAGAAACCCTAGTTTCGCACGTGTGAGAGAAATCAAGCACAAAAATTTAGATTTTCCTTCTTTCTTTTGACTTCCACTTTTCTTCTTGTCCTTCACACTTCTTGCTTCCTTTTTCTATCTTGAGATCGAAATTTTGAAGTATGTACAAATGAGTCAATTCTTCTTCCTTTATATACCCTTCTCAAGAGGTCAAATAGGCCTCTCTTAGGTCAACGTTTCATTGGCGGAGCTGACTTAGTCTTGGAGGTCATTTTGGCTTTCTAGATTCAAAAATAATTTCTCTTTCTCGTTACAAATTGCCCAAATGGGTCTTATACATGTGAAAAGACTTTTTTGGCTCAATAAACCATAGGAGCATGAAGAACATGCTTGATCTAGATGAAAACTCAATTTAAGCATCAAACCCATGCTTAAAATAATAATTCCTTTTATTTTTTTTACAAATATACACAATGTCATAAGTACAAAAGAAATTATGAAGACTAAATCTAGTTACATTCTTCAACACTCCCTCTTAGCTAGGGAGGTATTCATAATTGTACAAAACTAGTACAAGGATGCCCTCAAACAGAAATATTCTCATAAGAAGAGTCAAATTGATATAAGGTCATCTTTAAGTATCAACATTATAACCAACATTGTTAACATAGTAAGGCCTTAACTAACAAGCTCTATCTAGAGCAGAGCATCATGCTAGGAGGCTTTACGTGACACAGCACACTGCATCTTAAGGAACATACCTCATTTGGAATTTCACTAAGTATGCCCTTCTAGGACTATTCTTATCTTGGATTCCCAATCCTCAAAGAATATTAGTCCTCTTCAACCACTCTTGTCTTGGATACCCTGTCCAATACTGAAATAGTATCATTCCATTGTATTATTTTCTATCTTGGATTATCTATCCTCAAGGATTATCGAGCCCAGATGCTTATCCAGTCCTTCATTCTCCATCCTAGTGCCTTCACTAAAATTACAACTTTTAGTCCTAATCTAGTGCCTGACACATGGAGAATATGATGTCCAACATCATTCCCTCTCAACCACAGAGGATATCATCATTCCCTCTTGATTAAGGAATAGGGCATTTCTCCTTATCGAATATTTAACGAGTCTTGTTACTCCCTCATAGAGGAGATTCCTTACTTCCTTTTAACTAGGAAGGCATACACAAGTTCTTCAGTGTGTCTTCATTAATATATCAACTACTAGTTATTCATGAAAATATTCAAGTAGATTCATGGATCCTCGTTTTCTTTGTATATCATCATATTGAGCTTTTATATTTCTTGGATATTATGAAACCAACATTTTTCTTCAATTTCCGATAGGGTTCAGTCCATCAACCCTTCATTTCACTTTCCTTTAGTCATAATCAACAAAGGAATTATATTGATTGAATCAAAGTAGAGCTAATCATTGCTCCCTTTAATCATGAAAGTGATATTCATTATTATCGAAATATAACCATTAGGTTATCATTTTCTACTGCTACCTTTCAATCCCAAGATGATGTAGACATCTTGACTAAATAATCCTCCAAGAATTACCAAATCCATTCACTCAATCCATGTATTCATTGAATTTATTTTTAAAACAAACAATTGTATATACACTTGCTTCAACTACCATTACCCATTCTTTGCAACATTCTTCGAAATAGAAAAACCATATACCAACTAGATAACCAACATTAAAACATCGACATCAAAATTAATTCAATATGATGGCATTTTGTCAAGATATCATATTATTGTTATTTGTTTCCATTGAGATCAACAACCTTTCACATGGTCTATATCCATATTGTACAAAATTTCTCCTCCATGCTTTCGATTTTTATCTACGTGCCCATGGAATGATTTTGATCAGTAATCTACAATATCTTATTTCTTGAAGTTATCATTGTCAACTCTCTTTCTTTCTCCAGGAGACCATATTTGGTGTTGATCAATGTAATAATGTCTAATTCATATTATCTCATGGAAGAGTATTTTTCTTTAGTAATTCTAAATCATACTAAATTCTTCCAAGCATCAAGTAACCACGTGGAAGACCTTTCATGCTCATGCTACCAGGCACATTCTTATGACCAACATTTTTTGTAAAATTCATGTAGACATGAATTCTACCTTCTATACAAGAGTTATGCATACCTTATTCATATAACCATCCTTCCTTTGAATGATATTTCTTCTTATCCTTATCAAAGATAAGTTTCCCTCTCTAAGAGGAGAAAGACTTTAATTATGCTTTTCATACTACAACATGACCATCTACATGCCTTCACCCTTCAAGACTATTTTTTATGTACTAAGTGGAATATACTATTCATGTCATAATGCTTCTTCCAAATATTAAATAACTTTCCCTAGATGATGGTTCTTATTGGAGGATCCTCATTATCCTTTCTGCAAGATGACTACCTTTAGAATTATGTTATAAAATACTTAGATGAACTGTGATGTGCAAGATGGTCTAAATCTTCTCATTCTTGTTAGCTAGATGTCTTATTTTAAAGAAATTTGATCATGTAGACTCTAATTCCTCTACTATCTTATGCTTCCTTATATGATACCATGCTTCATGAAAATCAAATCTCTTTTAGTCAATGCAATGATGCATGCTACTCTAACTGCTACCTTCTAATAAAAGAAAGTAAAATTGCAAATAAACCTAATAGAGATGGAGCTTCCTTCAATAGTATATATCCTTGGGATATTCACCTTTTGGATTCTTCCCAGGTTCTTCCTTTTCCTCATCTATGTGAGCTCTTCTCCTTTCCTTCCTTTTGTTGTTTTCTTGTTTGGAAAATCCCTCTTAAAATTTCCATATTCATTGCATCCAAAGAATTGTACCATGGACATATCTTGCTTTCCTTTGGACTTTCCAAACTTTCTTTTCTTCTTCTTGGATTTTATAGCAAAGTCTTGAGACTTTTCATTTTATTAGTGTCATATTTTCCGTTCAATATTGTTTATTCCAAGATACATTGAGTCCATAGTTAATAAAATAGAGTACTTTATTTTCTTGAGTAGACACTAGTTGCAAAATTGCTCCATTCATGTGGCAAAACATTTAGTACACAAGTAGTCATTTATGAATCATAGATGACTTCCATAAGCCCTTTCCACTTGTCCATAAATTATGATATATTCATAATATACGTGGCCATATCTTCATTCCTTGATATCCTTGTTTTATATAGTTGACTCTTCAAACATATTTTCTAACCATATGTACTTATAGAGTAAAATTACCAACTTATCATAGATTTCTTTAGATGTACTCAAATAATCCACAAAGGGAATGAGATGATCCTTTATGGATTCAATAAGAATCCATTGTTCCTGCACCTCTTCCTTATTGTATCTTGTTAGTTCTTGAGTCTTATCTTTTTCTGGTTGAGTAATTTATCCAAGAACATATTCCATGACTTCATTTTCCATGACCACTAAATTAATCATTTTCTTCCATGTTAGGAAGTTTGTTGATCCACTAAGTTTTATTTCCTTCCAAAGTGAATTCATTTTATTTGTAGACTGAGACATGGAGGAAAATATAGTACTTACTTGTCAAGCAAGTGTCCTTCTTGATAAGCCTTAAACTGTCTTGATGCTTTAAATATTATTCAATAGTATTCAAACATGTCCTTCAATAGCAAAGAGCCGTCAAGAGAAAGATAGATATATTTTCTTAAGATGATGAGGCCTTAAATTAGAGATTGATGTAGTAATATTCCTTCTTGGCCAATATGTATTCTTCCTTAAGCCTTTCCTTTTGTCCTTAGTGAATTATTCTCTTTGAAAAGCAACCTCCTCTTATGCCAACAAGATGATCTTCAAGTTTCCTTCTCTTCACCTTATCTCTGAAACCATGTTGGATAATCTAATATGGAAACTATTTAAACAATTATCATTATCCTTAATAATTGCTTGTGAACCATATTATCTTCTTATTATTCTTTATTATATTCTTTTCATTAAACAATTATCAATAACATAAACCATGAATATCATAGAATACAATGGACACAAAATATAGGCTCCAAGCCAGGGTAAACCCCCTGCAAGGGGAAAATCCATAAATAATCTCTTCTTTTCTTATAGAATTAGATCAAATGAGAAATTCAAGACCCAAAGACCAAACAAATAGCTCCTCCAAGCATCAAACCATCCCTCCAACAATTCCTTCTTGAAACAAGGTCAACAAAAGTCAAACTTTGGAATTTTTGGTCAAATAAAAAAATTGTCCTTCTATTTCATACCCACTTTTTGGCCTCCTACAATAATCCAGAAACCGTAATTTCACACTTGTGAGAGAAATCAAGCACAAAAAATTATTTCTTTTGAATTCCTCTTATCTTCTTGTCCTTCGCTCTTCTTTCCATAGATCGAACTTCTGAAGTGTGTACAAATGAGTCAAATCTTCTTCCTTTATATACGTTTCTCAAGAGGTCTAATAGGCCTATCCTAAGAAAACTATTCATTAGGAGAGCCAACTTGGCCTTGGAGGTTATTTTGGCTTTCTAGATTCAAAAATAATTTCTCTTTATTCTTACAAATTGCGCAAATGGGTGTTATACATATGACAAAGACCTTATTATCTCAATAAACCCTAGGGCATGAAGAACATGCTTGACCTAGATGATAAATAAATTTGAGCATGTGATAAGTACAAAAGAAATTATGAAGGTCGAGTGTAGTTACACTATCCAACAAATACTACATCCTTCAACCACAATATAACATTCAGTGTCAATCTTATCATTCAGAGCAAGTTAGCCTAATGGTCCATATCACATATATACATGGGCTAGGTAGTAATGAAGAAGTTTGAGTTCTAGATAAGTGATAATGGTTTCCATGAGTAAGTTTATGTACAACATTGTTTTTAATTATTCTACAACCACTTGAAGGTGAATAATATATTTGTTTTGAAATTTTATTTTCTTAAATGACTCCTTGGTCTAGTTCAAAAATGCCAATGTATTTCAACGACTATGCATGTTGCACAAAAAATACGAGATGCCACTTATTTGAAACTATTTTGAGACTAGGCATATGAAAGTTGATGCATCCAAAAAGCTCAATGGGCCAAGAAGGTCAAAACTTTTTACCAAAGGAGTTGGTTCCTTAACGTGTGGGATTGGTACAATGAAATTTGTTTTATTGACATGTAATCCATTAAATGTAGTTATTTGTTGAATTTTTTTTTAATTATTCCAAGTTTGACTCTCGTAAACCTATCCTCATGGATTTGGAGTGATGTTTCATAATTATTTATCATTGTTTGGAATTTAATAAAACATAAAGAGTGTGTGTGTGTGTGTGCGCAAACAATATTATGAGTGTGGAAAAAGGTTACAAAATGGTTCATTGTTGTCTCTATGATTTTTGTGTGATTCTATTTTAATTATTCATTAATCATGTGATTTATTTATGATTGGACGTAATTGAAGAGGTTATGCAGGGGAACACTATGTGTTCGTTAATCTATGTAATATCCCTATAATAAGTCTACATGGAGTTTATCTCATAACATAGATAAGGGGAGAAATACTTAGTTTTTTCAAGTTTTTGGAGTTTGTTACTTAATGGGAACCGAATAGACAAAACCATAAATTTGTTAAGAGATTTCCATCCTGGGATAGATTCCTGAGAAGAAATCATGAGGGGATGAGTTTACGATAATGGCATGCGATCATATAAACACTATGGTATAGCGTTGGTGCCAAGGATTGTGTGTTAAATGGAAATGTTGAGGGATAATTTTTTGGTCATGTCTTTTTTGTTGTAAGCATTAGGCTAAGGTTTTCTTGATTGCACACGTATATTTTTGTGGTCTTGGCTACAATGGCCATTGTTGTTAGAATCTATGTGATGACATATATGTCAAATTTTTGAACTGAGTGGTTTTGTAAGGTATTCTTCCCTCCCATTTTGATCTATCTATCTATATATATATATATATATATCTATATATCTATATTGTAACACCCTCCTCCTACATTTACCCAAGCTAACTAGTCCACCAAGGTAAACATGTGACAAATAATTACTATGATTTGATACAATTCCTCGTGTACTGTTAAGGAAGTGGAATTGACAAGACAAGACCAATCTAACCTTCCTCAGAAGCTACAAAATGTTCAGGAGCCAACCAAACCCTCCAAGTGTCCAACCCCTGAGACAACTTAATGTTATGTTGAACTAGACCCACAGTCACTCCCATGTCATGCCTTCCATGCGAATGAGACCCTCCATTCACTCCCAAAACAAGGCATCCATGCAACTACAACCTCTTTCAGGAAGTTATGTGATAGTGACCTCAAATTTTGAGCCACTTTTTTAGGGCTAGGACTCAGCTCTCTATCCAACATTTCATGAAACTTCTAGAAATGGTAAATAACAATGAAATAAGGCTACTAATGAAAACACTTAAACAAGGACTTGACCTAGCCCTGACCAGCCATTATAGGCATTCTGTCACACATATCATAAACATGTAATGTACAGGTCATAAATACACATCTGAACATAGGGGTCTCATACTTATCTAATAATTTTCAAGAAGGAATGATGCCTCCTCATAATAGATGCAATATCATTTATTAGGTCAAGCATACATTAACATTTCATCAAATAATAAAAAATGATGAGATCCATAACTCAATTCTGTCATAAAACATGCTTATAACCAACAAACAACCATAGAAATATCAATGATGAAACCACCATTAAAGCCACATAATGAAAACCACATTTACTCATGAAATACCAAAGGAAAAGGAGCTCTTATTAACATATGAAAATCCAACCAAGTCAATGACTTCCACATACCACCCAACCGTAGATTGGGCTAAACCAAATCTCTATTTTAGCCAATCACCCCCTCACCATATTTCAAGCATGAATGTGGGATCTCATGGAATAAACTAATAAAACCAAGCTAGGGCATCCTGAGGCCAAAGCACCTCAACCAACAACCAATCATTCCACCTCAATATTGCACATAACTAACCATCACCAGATTGGTCTCTACCAAAGCTATTCAAGGCTTTAGTGTGTTGTTTCCATCCAAGGCTTCTATGATTAGTAACTCAACCCACAGTTTCTTCCAGACTCTAGAGTGTTTTTCCAACAAGGGCTTCTAGGACTAGTAACTCAACCCATCGAGGGCTTCAAAGAATTTTTCCAACCAAGGCTTCTAGGACTAGTAACTAACAAGGCTTCCAGAGCGTTTTTCCAACCAAGGCTTGAGGAACTAATAACTCAACCCAAAACCATAAGGAACAAGAGGACCAACCAGCAAACAAGACAGAAAACCCAAAACACCATGGTTATGTAGGAAATGAAAAGACCAGGAAAAACCATTGTCAATCCAAGCAATCCTCCATGCCAATGATAGACCATAACCAAACAACCACATGCATATGCCATGCATCCAAAAACTAGCAAGGAAATCATACATGAAACTTGGTACCTGCAAAGCAAACCCATTCTAGTTGTTGATCCCACTGTCCCCTTGCACTTTCCTTTTTTTCATTTACCTTCTTGCTCCAAATCCCAAGTATGCCACAATGCTCCAAGAGTGCTCCAATAAAACTCTAAGTGTCCAAGAGTATGGGAGAGAGAATAGAATGAGTGTCAAAGACTAAACTGACAAAATTTGTGAACTAATCCCCAAAATCCTTTTTATTATTAAGGCCTCTATTTTCTTCAGTTTCCTTCAATTTCCTCCTCACATGAAACCTACGATGTTTCACCTTTATTTTCTCCTATTTCTATTATTTTCAAAAATAAATGTCAATTAATGTCATTTTTCCTTTGTCAATCCCTTTACCAATTTCCATAGCCATTGATTAATCATAAGAGATCCCCATCACTATGTTTTTCCCAACATTTAACTTGGAATATGTGTCCCATTATCTTGGTTATTATTTTTCCTTTATTAGCTTTATTACATGGAATTTTTACCAGGGATGTTAGAGAACCCACCCCCTTGGGGGAACACCATCCTTAGTGTTAAATGACACCTACAACTAGCGATATCAGTGATGATAAAAACGTACTTCCAATGGATCTTTATAAATTTAGCTCGATGCAGTATTTACAATGAACAACCTATTGAAAATGAAACCAACATGAAAAAAATAACAACATGACAACCATTCTGCTTATTGGATCTTTATAACATAACTCATGGTAGTATTTACATCCATATACATATATACCTACCAAAATTGATTTTCCTTAACCGAAAAACAATGAAGGATACATGGTCTGTATTTGATCAACCATCTCTCATGTAGCTTCATTGGGCCCAAAGTGCTTCCACTGCACTTTAACCTGCTTGATTTCTCGGTTCTGGAGCATGAGCATCTTTCTCAACAAAATGCAATGAGGTTCTCACTGGAATTCTCCTTCTAGTTCCACCTACAAGACATACCAATCAATCACATGATCAACATCTTTCACATATTCCTTAAGAAACAACACATGGAAAACATCATGGACTTTCACTTTCAAGGCAGTTCAAGTCGATAGGCTATTGGTTCAATTCTATCAAGAATGTTGAAAGGTTTGCAATATTGAGGTGCCAACTTGGCACATGATCCAATCCTCAGGGAGATATTCTTGGGTTTGATGCACAAGTACACATGTTCCCTAACCTGAAACTCCTTAAACACCCTAGAATGATATGCATAAATCTTTTGTCTATCCTTTGCTACCTTTAGATTCTTCTTGATAACCTGCATTTCTTGTTCCATATCTTCTAGCATGTCTAGTCCAATCAACACCCTATTCACTAGATCAATCCAATTTATAGGAGTATTACAAAGTTTCAGGAAATTCTAAAGAAATTCCTAGAATCAAAGCTCTTTTCCTAAATTCTTGAGTGTATCCTTGTATACTTTGCCCTTTCAATTGGCGAAGAGTTTTCCAGCTCATCATGGCTTGCTGCATATAGGCTAGTGGATAAAATTGATTTTTGATTGCAGAAACAAATTCACCCCAGACATAAAGAATCTTACCATGTTTCTTCAAGTCAGCTTATGTCTGGCCTTCCCACCATACCAAGGCAGTGCCTCCTAGGTGTAGGCTAGCTAGCTGAATCTGGTACTGTCTGAATCAATATTCTGTACTATGAAATACACATCAATATGTTTGATTCAATTATCTATCTTCTCTACATTCAACTCTCCATCATAAATAGGCAAATCAAATTTAACATCTAATTTAATCAAAGATGCTTTTCTTTTATTTTCAAGACTTTCAGGAGGAGTGGGTAGTTTTTCTTCTTTCCCTTTGCCTTTAGAATGGTCATGGAAGAAAGATTCTTCTGATTCTTTATCTCGTTTTGATGAATCTTCATCTTTATTTTTCTTAAATTCTCTATACATTTCTTCCACCATGGCTCTCATGGTCAGGAAGCTTTCCAGGAACTGAGGGTCTAATTCTAGGGGAACTTCTTCTTCTGACATTTTCCTCCTAGTATAGACTCTTCCTATTTCTGGGTTAGCTTCAACCAACTCTCCTTCTCCTAATTTAAGCTTTGATCTAGTTAGCATTCAACAATAGATCCAGGACAAACTTGTTTAACCTTAATAAACCTAGATTCTCTGATACCACTTGATCTGGAATTTATCCAAGATAAAGAATTAAGGTATTACAGACTTATGTGCATGGATGTCCCTATGTTACTTTATGCAATAAATCGATAAGATTGCGAAATACATAGACATTGAAGCAGTTAGAGAAAACATAACAGGAAAACATTTAAACACAACAAGTTTAATAAGGAGTTCACCCAACACTCCTGGGCTACATCTCTTGGTCCAGCCTTTAGTGGTGGCATCTCTATTATGTTTTCAAGCAAAGTTTTACAACAATGACATCCATTTGAGTCTCACTAAATAGATGTACATCAGTAGGATTGGACTTAGATTCCCCAAGTCTCTGGAGTACACAGACTCTCCTTACTGAAATTCGACCTCTATTAGTCACAGTGGTATGAGTCTGAATTGAGACTCATACATGACAGGCTATACATAGAGGAGTTTGCTTGAACCTCTCAAGCCTTCTCGGGAGTTCATAGACTCTCTGACTCTCTTTGGCTCTGTCTGGCTTGATGCTGCCTTCAAGTTAGCTTGACTTCTTCTGTTCTCTGCTCTCGACTTGTTTTCCTTAACTAACTCTTCTTGCCCTACCTCTCTCTGCTTCTGTCAGTTCACGGCTTTAAGACCATTATGACTTCTAACTGATCATTTCTGCTTCCTGGCATTATGATTTCCCTGCCTCTTTCCATTTGAATTCCTCTGCTCTGCGTCATCATCAGTGGGTAACGCCTCGCAAGGAGGTGGCCACCTATTTTCCTAACGAACTGAGCATGTCAGATTCCTTGAAACACATTTGAATGGTCGTTATTTCCGTTTGCTTCAAGATTGCCCACGAATATGATTACTTTTCCAACTTATCGTCCATGTCAGACTTCAAATCCCCTTTAATCTTGCTTTATAACCTTGCCAAATCTGGTCATTTATCGGGATGTACCTCTGCCATTGATCTGGGCCCCCATATCCCATGGTCGTCGTTCATATCGGGCGGACAAGTTGCCTGATGATAACCCGTCCGATACAGGCAGTTTTCTCTTTCATCCGCTGGACGTGTGTTGCTTGATGTGTGGCATCAGGTGGGACTCAGTCAAAACTGCTCACCGCCTTGAGGCCTTTCGATATCCTGCCAGTTTTGTGGAATCCCACGCTACAGAACCGAACACATTACTTTTCTGCATTTCACAGTCATTTTGGGTCCGGGCGCTTCGGGGCTTTCCTTCACTAAGGAGGACGCCCTGCGATACGCGATTAGTGCTAAAGCGCTAACCGTGTATTAGAAACTACCCCCATTTCTCCAATTAGCCCCCGATTTTTCCAATTTGGTGCCATCACGTGTCACCATGGGCCAACGATTTGTTTGCTCGACCAAGGGTCCTCATTTCTCCACTCTAATCACAACTGCAACTGTCACGAGGATTCCTTCAGATAGCATGATCTTTCTAAGACTTGAATCTTTTGTCATAATTTAAATCATTCATGCAAACATAGAGAGTATTTAGGATCCAATTCAAATCACGGCTAGAACTGCACGTTGTGTAGTTTCAACCCTCAAGCTCAACCTTTTCCTCTAGGAACTGCACAATGCATAGTTCCTACCTCTAAGGATTGTCCATTTTGTAGTCTCAATTCCCAACCCTAGCCCCTTGAGCTCCACAATTACGTAGTTCATCATCCAATCAACCTCCTTTTGTGCACTGCATAGTAGAAAGCCTCAGGCTACCGTCCTTCCTCCTTGAGCTGCACAATTGTGAAATCCCTAGGCTTCTTTCTCTCCTATACTATGCAGTGGGCAACTTCAAGTCTCAAGACCACCTCACTGAGCTCCTCAACTACATATTCATCTTTCCGATGCCTCCAGAACTACAAATTGTGCAGTATCAAGCCTTAGTCCTCCACTCCTAACCTCCAGAACTATGCACTACACAATCCCTGAGCTTGCCTCTTAGTCTAGCACCCATTTCTAACCCAATCAATGATTTTTGTGAAGCATGTTAGACTAGGATTTTTTCAGACTAATGTCATCTTTTCATGAGTGATTTTCAGTTGTAGGTATTATATCTTGTCATGACAAGATTATGATAAATGAGAAGAAGAAGGACACCATGCTAGAAGACACCTGTGAATATGAAAAGATAAGTTGACCATTGAACAAGAAGATGGAGGGACACTAGATTGCAACAACAATTGGAAGATCAAGATCACGGCGGAGACTCCCTATCTTCAAGCCTTATGAAGGAGGAACAGAAAGAGCATGCACCATCTCCCAAGAAGATAAAAGGATATCAACATGAAGAATGCCTTGACATTGCCACATCACCATCAAGTCCATGTCATCAGTGTCAAGTCATGTCTTGTCAAGATGTCACTTCAAGGTGTCAAATGAGTCATCATGTGACACACCATTTTTGGAAGTAATTATGTAATTTTCAAATATTATAATAAATAAAATGTAAAGTGGAAGTCCAAGAGTCATCCATAGAATGTCAAAGGTCATGTAGAAGTCAAAGAGTCATGAGGGTATTCTGAGGGTCACAAAGGAGGTGCAAAGTCACCCCATTTGTTACATATACACCCTCATAGCTCAAGAAAAAGACTTTTCACCTTAGCTCCTCCCACTAGGAATTAGAGAGGAATATATTTCTTTTGAGGACCACGTGGTAGCTCTAACACTCCACTATTGGAGCTAGTGGTGTTCATTGTAGCGATGTATCTTGGAACTTTTGCTTAATACTTGAATCTCATTGAGCCAACACACTTTCATACGTATGCCATAAATGTTGTAAGATTGTTCTTTGAATGTTTGTGATATATGTTGTTTTCATATGTACTAAAGAAATTGAAAAGTTTTGGTGGATTTGGTGCTTATCTTATTGAAGGTGTGTTGTATTTTTTTTAATGATTTTTTCTTCTATGTGAACTAGTTCACTAGCTAATCAACAACTCTTTCGTATATATCTATCTGTGTCTCTTTATTAGGTTAGTACTCTTACTCTTCTCTTATAGGCTCACTTTTATTTTCCCTCCAGTGAAATAACCATGATACATTCTACAACTGAACATTCCATAAGCCATAGTCACTTGTTCATTCAAAAGTACATGTACATTACTCTCTTGTGCTAACCATCTTCACCAAGGAAAATATTTAAGAATCATGGCAGTCAGGCCATAATTCTAGAAGGGATCCTATTCCAAACAATGTGAAGTCTAATTGGGACTTTTCATCAGAGAGACCCCCTTGCATGTTGGTGGGATCCAACACCATTACCAATCTCTCATATAAATAGATCTACAAGTTTGTCTTAGTTGCCCCTTTTAGCCCATCGAAGGTGCCGTCCACAATAATTAGAATAAACAATGAATATATTTGGACCTCAAGCCCACGAATTTTCTTCCAAAACCCATTGCTTGGACACTTTTCCCACAAAAGTCCATTTTTGTGGGTTTTCTCCATAGAAATCTAGTACCCAAGGCTTGTGGGAGTACTTGCCAAGCTACACTTTTCAACACTCCTTATTGAGGTACTTCCATTCCTGGAAGTAACTCATTAGGAACACAATCCCAATATTTTGCATCCATCACTACAACATATCTTCAAGAATGAAAAACATGTTCCTTGGAAGTGTCCCTACCACTAGAAGCCTCTCACTTCTTCTTATCATAATAGGTCTTCATGCCATTCCACAGTTCCTTCTTTCCCATAGTAGAAGTCTTCTTACTTTCCACTAACCATCCACTCTTCTTGGGTTGTGAATTCTCCCTTTGAACCTACAAACTATTGAGAGTTAGTAGCTTGGGAGGTACTCCAAGCCTTAGGGTCCAGGGTTTGGATGTTGGAGTGCCACAAAAGCACTTTGTGGGCTTGGAACTCAAGCTTGGTATTTTTTACCCATCGATATGGGGCCAAAACCATGATGAATTTGAGTTATTTGACAAATGGAGGTGTTAGAGGACCCTTAGAGGAGAAAGGGTCAGAAAACATCACTTGAATTGAAGGTCTCTATCATGAGATATTATTTTTTCTATGTTCCTGGTGGGTTATTTTGTGAATGAGTCAAGTCGACTTGAGGTAAATAAGCTCACTAAAGAAGTCCATTTAAGCCCTTGAGGAAAGGTATAAATGTGTGGAGGCAAAAGACATCATTAAAAGTGAATATCTTATAGTGATACATCAATCTGAGGCAGCTCCAGCTCAAGAAGAAGGCTGAGGGTGAAAAGGACTATCTGAAGTTTGTTTTTGTCTTTTTCAACGGCTGAGTTAGAGCAGAGAGGCTGTCGCATGCCTTAACCAAGTTTTGTGTGCTTGTGCATGGGTTTTGGAGGGTCTTTCCTCCCTGTTTTTGTAGGCCAAGATGTAAAGGTGTTTTTGAGGCTTTGGATATCAATTTAATAATAACCATTATTTATCCAACACTAATCCTATAATCCAAAAATGATAATTTGCATATTACAACTATAGCCAAGTGTTCCGACAACACTTCTTGGCTCAAAATTCATCCAACAGTAAGAGGAAAATCAATCTCAAAGAACATCCTCTAATAGATTGTTGTTGTCTGAAACCATGTTTCACCTTTGAAATATACAGTGGGATTCTATAAGAGAGGTCATGTATTCTATATGCCACAACTTCTCTTTAGAATATTATGTAAATAGTTACAAGATATAGGGATGGAGCATATCAGTTAAGGATTAGTTCCATCTGACAATTTACTACATCTTGATAATGTGAAATATTTTTCACTTTTCAAAGAATGGATTTATAGAATAGGCCAAAACTATCTAAAACTAGGTTTCATATATATCATACAACTCAAATACACAATTTGGAGCTTCAAAAGCGCGAGGTGCATATTAATTGAAGGAATTGATACTACTGCATTGCTTCCACTCCACTAGACAAAATATGTGTTGTATATGGGTTCATCTTGAATTTATTATCGTTGTATTGTTCTTGAAATAATTACAACCCAAATTATCTTTGACTTTGATATTATGGATGATTCAGTGGTTTCCATGTTGGTTTTTTACATATTCTAAGGCTTAACTAACATCATTTTCACCTGTGATGTTTTCCAATTATAATAATAGAAAGAGCACTTCTTCAGTCGTATGTTGCATAGACGAAAGTACCCATAAATTTTCTGAACAACTCAATACAATATATACCACAAGTTCTAATTCCACCTTTTTCCTGCATTCCTAATTTCTATAAAACAATTTCATGAACCGATACAATACCATACATACATAAAAAAAAATCGAGTACTCTCGGCCTGCTTTTTCAGTTTTATGTCTTCATTGGCTTTCACTTTGCCTTGTTGCAGAGTTAGTCCTTTCCTTCTTTAATTCCTCAAGTCTCCTTGTGGGTTCATGCAGTGCTCTCAAGACACAATGTAACTTATATGTTAGACTCTAGAGGCCTAGAGCAACTTGAAGTACTTTTGTGGAAGTTAGACTGTTAAGAATGAAGTTCTAAAGCACATTTCTTTTCCACAATAATATTGATGGATGGAAAATGTGTGGTTTTTCATTTTACATAATGGAATTATTTTTTCGGAAAAACTAAAGCATGGTTTAGGAATACTATATAACTGCATTTATTTCATGGTTTTATATGAACAGTGAAGTGAATAGGGCATGTGTGATTGACAATGGAATCTACATTTTGGTTTTTCCTTATCATGTCTCCTATTTTGATTGGACTATTACTTACAATGTCCAGTCTCTTCGTAGTCTCTTCTTGTAAACTTCATAGTGTAGTTACATAGCTGTAGAAAAATTTGTCTTGTCTATTTTGATTCTCTGTGTTATGCTAGTATAATTGTTTATTTACCTATCTTCTCTGCCTGGTTTTATTTTTGTTTTCTAGAATAGAATTGCTTATTAGAGTTATGCCTTTAGCGTTTTCTATATTGTATACTTGTAAGAATATTTCTAAAATAAATGTGTCTTCATTATTTTTGTCCATTTTTTAATAAAAAATTGTGGCCCGGGAGTCATTAATGTTTGTCTCAATATACATCAAAGATGGACTGCCAATTATTGATCTTAGGCATACGGAGGAACAATGAAGATCAGTGAATCTAATAAGATTTTGTAATTGTTGAATTGAGGCTTTTGTGATCCATAATAGTTATAAGTAGAACTTCGGCGTAAATCACATAAAGAGAGACATTTGTCGATGCGTTTCGAACCAACCAGTGTGGTTCATCGTCAGGACAAGTTGAAGAAACAGATCCAGCTACGCATGCTAAATAGTCTGAGCAGAGCCTCCAACGGCTATCTTGACCAATGGCTATTTTTGACTTAGGGACTGCAGTCAAAAAGTCAAAATGATAATTTAATGGGAGTTAGTTATCATACCTTAGATTATATAAAAGAAATAATTATAGATGTTGATTACATTATTAGTTTATTAAAAATTGTGACTTATATGGGAATTAGTTAGATCAAGGATCTAACTTCTATATATATATATATATATATATATGTAAGGTATTTTAGGATGATAACTATATATTACTAGAAGTTAAATTAAATATATATATATATATATATATAATATATATATAATAATATATATACATAAAATAATAGAAGTTAGTTGAAAGGTATAGTTTAAAAAGTAAATTAAGTGGGAATTAGTTATATTAAGACTATATATATAAATATATATATAAGGTAGGTTAGTTAGTTATAATTACTAGAAACTTAAAAAATGAAATATTATATAGGTGATAACGTTATTAGCTGGTTAAAAGGTATAATAAAAAATTGTAAATTCAATGGAAATTAGTTAGATAAAAGACCTTACTTTCATATATAAATATATTTATATATATAAGGTAATTTTAGGGTGATAGTTGGTTATAGTAATTATATATTACTAATAAGTTAAAATAAGATGGATAGATAACTAAAAGATACATAAAAATAAAAATGAATAAAATCCAAGTAAGAACGTAGAATAAATAATCAAAATAAATCAAAATAAAAATTAATAGACCTTAAAAAAAAATAAAATAATTAATAATAATAATATATAATAGTTATGATTATATTCATTAATATATATCCGGAAGAAATAAATAGAAAGAGCGCCTAACATAAAAACAAGGAGAAGGACCGGAAAAAGTCCAAAACAAGAAGGACAAACCCTAACGAAAGCGAAGAAGACGAAAAAGGGAGGGGGGGGAGAGGGAGGAAGAGAAAGACTAGGATGAAAGGGCAGGGATCCAACATCTACTGATCTTCCAGCCATCATCTCTATTGAGATTGTTTGGCCTTCTTTCAATCTCAATAGCTTCCCTGAATTTACGATGATGGAACTGAGCAACCTTGGCAACAACCTTGGCCTCCTCTATACACACCTGATGCTTGGTTTTTTCTACATGCTCCGCCAATGCTGAAGACTTGGATCTCCCATGTCTTAGGTTGGCTGCATGTTCGCTGATCCTCTGATGGATGGAGCGCCCTGTTTCCCCAATATAGGGGGTCCCACAAGAACAAGGGATCAAGTAGAAACCCTTCATGTCCTTAGGGTTAATGGGATCTTTCACCGATCAGAGGGAATTGTGAATGGTGTTGAGGGGCCTAAAGGTTGAGGGAATCTCATACCTCTTAAGGATCCGAGCAATCTTGTCTATGGTTCCTTGGACATAGGGAAGATGGACACCTAGACGACGCTCTCTTGGCTCTTTCTTAATTAATGCATTTTTAAAGGCTTTACGGAAAGCCTTCTGACCTAGGAGCCTACTATATCCATTCTCCACAAAGACATCAAGGAGATGGGATCTCTCCTTATCAAAGCTCTCACTATCAGAAATCCTAAGGGCACAAGTAGCGATGGTGTTAAGAAACACCCATCTTCTGAGCAGGGAAATGATGGGAATCGGCATGAAGATACTGCTCAGTATGCGTTTCCTTTCGGAACACAGAGTGGGAGACATAGCCATCCTTATTCCTAGATATAAGAATATCCAGGAAAGGGAGGAAACCATTGACCTCTTTTTCCATGGTGAACTTAATGGCAGAGGATTGGCTGTTGAGGTGATTAAAGAAGTGATCCAGCTCCTCTGGGCCATGGGGCCAGATGACATTAGTGTCATCTACATACCTTTTCCAAAGCTTGGGAAGGAGACGAGCTGAGGCTAAACTTTTGGCTTCGAAATTTTCCATAAAAAGATTCGCAACAATAATGGAAAGAGGGGAACCCATGGCAACACCACAAGTATGTTCAAAGAACTCATCCTCGAAACAGAAGAAAGTGGAAGTGAGACAGATCTCCACCAGATGTGCGGTATCGGGATCTGTTAGGCGAAAGATCACTTCCAAGGCCTCCTTTATAGGGATGCAAGTATAAAGGGAGACCACATCAAAGCTGACGAGAATGTCCTCAGGGCTAAGCTTAATATCCTTAAGCTCCTTAAAGAAGGATGTAGAGTCTTTCACGAAGGACTCAGTGTGGCCAACTAGGGGCTTAAGTTTAAGGGCAAGGAACTTAGCCAGAAAATAGGTCGGAATGCCAATGGTGTTGACGATAGGCGTTAGAGGGGCCCCTTCCTTGTGAATCTTCAGTAACCCATAGATCCTAGGAGCAATGGGATTGCTTTCAATGAGCTTGTGGCATAGGGAACTCACCGAGTTATTAGATTTGATGGCAAGAGCCACTGTCCTAGAAATCTTCTTCAGAGGGTTCTTGGGCAAGGTTTTATAACTGCCACTATTGTGAAGATGATCTAACATCTTCCTACGGTAATCATCCTTGTTAAGGATGACCGTAGCTCCTCCTTTGTCCGCCTTCAGAACTATAATATCTTTGTTCTGATTTGAGTATTTTAGGGCAGAGAATTCCTCATTGCTGAGGTTCTTCCAAGGGGGCTTAGCCTTTCTAAGGACGATAGCACAATCCTGCCTAATAGTGTCCTTGATCTTATCCGGAAGATCTCTAATCCCGTACTCCACATTGCAAATAATGTCATCCACCGGGATATTTCTAGGGGCAAGGGCAAAGTTTAAACCCTTGCTTAAAAGGCTAAAAACAGAAGGGGAGAAAGAAAAGCTAGATAGGTTAATAACTCTATTATTCCTAGAAGAAGGGGGAAGAATAACCAGATCCACACCAAAAACCTTATTGTTATGGTTATCAATATCATTGTTGTTAATGTTAAGAAATTCCTTGCCATCATGGGGTAAATTATTATTATTAGTATCACAAAAATTGATATTATTATTGTTATTATTATCAGAACAAATATTATCTACCATGTTATTATTATTATTATTATTATTATTATATGAATCATTATTATCAATATCATTTTTATTGTTATTAATATTATTATAATTATCATTATTATTAACGGAACAAATATTATCCACACTATTACTATTATTCTCATGGGTAATATTACATTTATATAAATTATTATTAATAATATTATAACTATTATTATGACAATCATTATTATACCTCTAATATTATTAAACTTATGCAAATTATTATTATTAATAATACTATCAATATTATTATTATTATAGCTATTATTAATAACCAAAGGGCTATGACCGTTAATGCCAGACCGCCCTTTGTTGACTGTCTGCCATTGGCACGTGGAGAATTGAGATAAACCAAGCTCATATGAAGCCGAGACCGAACCTCCTATCTGGTCAGCAACATTATAGTTCTGGTCATGAAGCAGACTATGATCATGAGACGATGAGCAAGAACTTTCATCCTTCTGATCCGCCGCGCAATTATTCAGGTCAATACGCGGAGGAAAAACCGAACGATCTCCCTGGTCAGCAACGTCCCCACACCAGTTGATCGAGCAGCTGTGTACAGGATGAATCGGGGAAATGCGTGCTGAGTTCTGCAATAATCTTTGATCACATGGAGTGATAGAACCATCTCTCTGGACCGTAGCCTCACCACTGCGTCTAAGCTCAATTGGAGAATCTGACGGAGCCGCGAACCTAGGAACTAGAGCGTAGACTATCATGCTTGCTGCCATCGAAACCTGAGCAGTCGAACGAGGAAGGTCAGACGCGTCAGATCTCTGGATGACAGGCTGATTAGCAGAAACAAGGGGATAAGCCACGCGAGAACCACCAGAAACTGCTACACAAATAGATGATGGGGCAGGCCCATGACTACAAACAGAAGGAGAGTTTAACGAAATGCATGGAGCTGGCTACCTGGGATGAGGTGCAGGTACATCCGAGCACTCCCCAGAGATCTTGGGACCTGCTACGGGTGAGGAGAGAGAACTAATCGAAGGAATGGAAGAAACCCAAGAGTGGAGGGCCGATTTTTGACAAGTAGAAATGCGGCTCATGGAAGCATCATACACCGATTCACCTCCTGCAGATTTCTAAGCCAAAATCTGAAACTTGGCAGCTTGCTTCTGTCCCCTGATCTCCTCCAAGCGCAACGATTTTAATGCAGAGCATGCATCTATTCTGGACCACAGGGAGGGGCAGATCAAGTTCGAAAGTTCCAAGTGCAACCATAAAAGGTCTTGAGAGAATTGGCAGAGGTATCTCTTGACCCTATTAATTTCAGATCTCAAAAGCGCTA
This sequence comes from Pinus taeda, assembly GCA_000404065.3. Lineage (NCBI taxonomy): Eukaryota > Viridiplantae > Streptophyta > Pinopsida > Pinales > Pinaceae > Pinus > Pinus taeda. Next base: position 173,295 of record APFE031126654.1, read on the forward strand.
GATTGGCCTTTACGAAGACCCCATGGTTAGAAGGAGTGTGGAGGCGATGGCTGATCCAAGCGAAGACCGAGATATCTACGGAATCTCTGCATCTTTTCGGAAAAGCTAGATCTGTCTTCAACTTCAAGACCTGCAAGCGTGCCCATTCAAAATGATGAACCTTAGATGCAATGGCTTTACCGTGCAGGGAATCAATTGTTGAATTGAGGCTTTTGTGATCCATAATAGTTATAAGTAGAACTTCGGCGTAAATCACATAAAGAGAGACATTTGTCGACGCATTTCAAACCAACTAGTGTGGTTCATCGTTAGGACAAGTTGAAGAAACAGATCCAGCTATGCATACTAAATAGTCTGAGTAGAGCCTCCAACAGCTATCTTTACCAACGGCTAATTTTGACTTAGAAATTGCAGTAAAAAAGTCAAAATGATAATTTAATGGGAGTTAGTTATCATACCTTAGATTATATAAAAGAAATAATTATAGATGTTGATTACGTTATTAGTTTATTAAAAATTGTGACTTATATGGGAATTAGTTAGATCAAGGACCTAACTTATATATATATATATATATATATAAATATATATATATATATATATATTATATATATAATATATATATATTATATATATATATTATATATATATATATATATAATAATATATAAGTTAGTTGAAAGGTATAATTTAAAACAAAGTAAATTAAGTGGGAATTAGTTATATTAAAGACCAATATATATATATAAAATATATATAAAATATATATAAGGTAGGTTAGTTAGTTTATGATTACTAGAAACTTAAAAGTATGAAATATATTTTATATGGTGATAAACGTTATTAGCTGGTTAAAAGGTATAATAAAAATTGTAATTCATGGAATTAGATAGATTAAAGACCTTAACTTTCATATATAAATATATTTATATATAAGGTAATTTTAGGGTGATAGTTGGTTTATAGGTAATTATATATTAATAATAAGTTAAAATAAGATGGATAGATAACTAAAAATACATAAAAATAAAATGAAAAAATCCAATTAAGAACGTAGAAAAATAAATAAAAAAAATCAAAAATAAAAATTAAATAGACCTTACAAAAAAAAAAAAATTAATTAATAATAATATATATAATAGTTACAATTATATTCATTAATATCTATCAGGAAGAAATAAATAGAAAGAGCGCCTAACATAAAAAGAAGGAGAAGGACCGGAAAAAGTCCAAAACAAGAAGGACAAACCCTAACGAAAGCAAAGAAGATGAAAAAGGGGGGAGGGAGAGGGAGGAAGAGAAAGACTAGGATGAAAGGGCAGGGATCCAAAATCTACTGATCTTCCAGCCATCATCTCTATTGAGATTGTTTGGCCTTCTTTCAATCTCAATAGCTTCCCTGAATTTACGATAATGGAACTGAGCAACCTTGGCAACAACCTTGGCCTCCTCTATACACACCTGATGCTTGGTTTTTTCTACATGCTCTGCCAATGCTGAAGACTTGGATCTCCCATGTCTTAGGTCAGCTGCATGTTCGCTGATCCTCTGATGGATGGAGTGCCCTGTTTCCCCAATATAGGGGGTCCCACAAGAACAAGGGATCAAGTAGACACCCTTCATGTCCTTAGGGTTAATGGGATCTTTCACCGATCAGAGGGAATTGCGAATGGTGTTGAGGGGCCTAAAGGTTGAGAGAATCTCATACCTCTTAAGGATCCGAGCAATCTTGTCCGTGGTTCCTTGGACATATGGAAGATGGACACCTAGATGGTGCTCTCTTGGCTCTTTCTTAATTAACGCATTTTTAGAGGCTTTACGGAAAGCCTTATGACCTAGGCGCCTACTATATCCATTCTCCACAAAGACATCAAGGAGATGGGATCTCTCCTTATCAAATCTCTCACTATCAGAAATCCTAAGGGCACGAGTAGCGAGGGTGTTAAGAACACCCATCTTTTGAGCAGGGAAATGATGGGAATCAGCATGAAGATATTGCTCAGTATGCATTTTCTTTCGGAACACATAGTGGGAGAGATAGCCATCCTTATTCCTAGATATAAGAATATCCAAGAAAGGGAGGCAACCATTGACCTCTTTTTCCTGGACCTATCTTCTGGCTAAGTTCCTTGCCCTTAAACTTAAGCCCCTGGTTGGCCACACTGAGTCCTTCGTGAAAGACTCTACATCCTTCGTTAAGGAGCTTAAGGATATTAAGCTTAGCCCCGAGGACATTCTCGTCAGCTTTGATGTGGTCTCCCTTTATACTTGCATCCCTATAAAGGAGGCCTTGGAAGTGATCTTTTTCCTAACAGATCCCGATACCGCGCATCTAGTGGAGATCTGTCTCACTTCCACTTTCTTCTGTTTCGAGGGTGAGTTCTTTGAACAGACTTGTGGTGTTGCCATGGGTTCCCCTCTTTCCCCTATTGTTGCGAATCTTTTTATGGAAGATTTCAAAGCCAAAACTTTAGCCTTGGTTCGTCTCCTTCCCAAGCTTTGGAAAAGGTATGTAGATGACACTAATGTCATCTGGCCTCATGGCCCAAAGGAGCTGGATCACTTCTTTAATCACCTCAATAGCCAGTCCTCTGCCATTAAGTTCACCATGGAAAAAGAGGTCAATGGTTTCCTCCCTTTCCTGGATATTCTTATATCTAGGAATAAGGATGGCTATCTCTCCCACTCTGTGTTCCAAAAGAAAACGCATACTGAGCAGTATCTTCATGCCGATTCCCATCATTTCCCTGCTCAGAAGATGGGTGTTCTTAACACCCTCGCTACTCGTGCCCTTAGGATTTCTGATAGTGAGAGCTTTGATAAGGAGAGATCCCATCTCCTTGATGTCTTTCTGGATAATGGATATAGTAGGCGCCTAGGTCAGAAGGCTTTCTGTAAAGCCTCTAAAAATGTGTTAATTAAGAAAGAGGCGAGAGAGCGTCGTCTAGGTGTCCATCTTCCCTATGTCCAAGGAACCACGGACAAGATTGCTCGGATCCTTAAGAGGTATGAGATTCCCTCAACCTTTAGGCCCCTCAACACCATTCGCAATTCCCTCCGATTGGTGAAAGATCCCATTAACCCTAAGGACATGAAGGGTGTCTACTTGATCCCTTGTTCTTGTGGGACCCCCTATATTGGGGAAACAGGGCGCTCCATCCATCAGAGGATCAGCGAACATGCAGCCGACCTAAGACATGGGAGATCCAAGTCTTCAGCGTTGGCGGAGCATGTAAAGAAACCAAGCATCAGGTGTGTATAGAGGAGGCCAAGGTTGTTGCCAAGGTTGCTCAGTTCCATCATCGTAAATTCAGGGAAGCTATTGAGATTGAAAGAAGGCCAAACAATCTCAATAGAGATGACGGCTGGAAGATCAGTAGATGTTGGATCCCTGCCCTTTCATCCTAGTATTTCTCTTCCTCCCTCTCCCCCCCCTCCCTTTTTCGTCTTCTTCGCTTTCGTTAGGGTTTGTCCTTCTTGTTTTGGACTTTTTCCGGTCCTTCTCCTTGTTTTTATGTTAGGCGCTCTTTCTATTTATTTCTTCCGGATATATATTAATGAATATAATCATAACTATTATATATTATTATTATTAATTTTTTTTTTTTTGTAAGGTCTATTAATTTTTTATTTTTTCATTTATTTTTATTTAATTTATTCTACGTTCTTAATTGGATTTTTTCATTTTCATTTTTATGTATCTTTTAGTTATCTATCCATCTTATTTTTAACTTGTTAGTAATATATAATTACTATAACCAACTATCACCCTAAAATTACCTTATATATATAAATATATTTATATATGAAAGTAAGGTCTTTTATCTAACTAATTTCCATTGAATTTACAATTTTTTATTATACCTTTTAACGAGCTAATAACGTAATCTCCATATAAAATTATTTCATACTTTTAAGTTCTAGTATTATAAAACTAACTACCTAATATATATATTATATATATATATTGTCGTATATAACTAATTCCCACTTAATTAATTTTTTAATTATACCTTCACTACTCTATTATGTTATATATATATATATAGTATATATATTATAATAGATATATATATATAATATAAAGATATAAGTTAGGTCCTTGATCTAACTAATTCCCATATAAGTCACAAATTTTAATAAACTAATAACGTAATCAACATCTATAATTATTTCTTTTATATAATCTAAGGTATGATAACTAACTCCCATTAAATTATCATTTTGACTTTTTGACTGCAGTCCCTAACTCAAAATTAGTCATTGGTCAAGATAGCCGTTGGATGCTCTGCTCAGATTATTTAGCATGCATAGTTGGATCTATTTCTTCAACTTGTCTTGACGATGAACCACACTGGTTGGTTCGAAACACGTCGAAAAATGTCTCTCTTTATGTGATTTACGCCGAAGTTCTACTTATAACTATTATGGATCAGAGAAGCCTCAATTCAACAATTGATTCCCTGCACGGTAAAGCCATTGCATCTAAGGTTCATCATTTTGAATGGGCATGCTTGCAAGTCTCGGAGTTGAAGACAAATCTAGCTTTTCTGAAAAGATGCTGAGATTCCATAGTTATCCCGGTCTTCGCTCGGATCAACCATTGCCTCCACACTCCTTCTAACCATGGGGTGTTCGTAAAGGCCAGTCTAGCGCTTTTGAGATCCGAAATTAATAGGGTCAGGAGAGACCTCTGCCGATTCTCTCAGGACCTTCTATGGTTGCACTTGGAAATTTTGAACTTGATCTCCCCCTCCGTGTGGTCCATAATAGATGCATGCTTTGCATTAAAAACGTTGTGCTTGGAGGAGATTAGGGGACAGAAGCAAGGTGCCAAGTTTTAGATTTTGGCTCAGAAATTTGTGGGAGGTGAATCGGTGTATGATGCTTCCGTGAGCCGCATTTCTGCTTGTCAAAAATCGGCCCTCTACTCTTGGGTTTCTTCCATTCCTTCAATTAGTTCTCTCTCCTCACCCGTAGCAGGTCCCAAGATGTTTGGGGAGTGCTCGGATGTACCTGCGCCTCATCCTAGGCAGCCGGCTCCATGCATTTCGCTGAACTCTCCTTTTGTTTGTAGTCATGGGCCTGCCCAATCATCTGTTTGTGCAGTAGTTTCTAGTGGTTCTCGCGTGGCTTATCCCCTTGTTTCTGCTGATCATCCTGTTATCCAGAGATCTGATGCGTCTGAGCTTCCTTGTTCGACTGCTCAAGTTTCGATGGCAGCAAGCAGGATAGTCTGCACTTTGGTTCCTGGGTTCGTGGCTCCATCAAATTCTCCAATTGAGCTTAGACGCAGTGGTGAGGCTACGGACCGGAGAGATGGTTATGTCACTCTCTCACACGATCAAATATTATTGCAGAACTCAGCACACATTTCCCTGATTCATCCTGTACGCAACTGCTCGATCAATCGGTGTGGGGACGTTGCTGACTAGGGAGATCGTTCGGTTTTGCCTCCGCGTATTGACCTGAATAATGGTGCGGTGGATCAGAAGGATGAAAGTTCTCGATCGCCGTCTCATGATCATAGTCTGATTCATGAACGGAACTATAATGTTGCTGACCAGGTAGAAGGTTCGGTCTCGGCTTCATATGAGCCTGGTCTATATCAATTCTCCGCGTGCCAACGGCAGACAGTCAACAAAGAGTGGTCTGGCGTTAACGGTCATAGCCCTTTGGTTATTAATAATAGCTATTATAATAATAATATTGAAAGTATTATTAATAATAATAATTTGCCATAACTTTAAAATATATTAGGTATAATAATGATTGTCATAATAATAGTTATAATATTATTAATAATAATTTATATAAATGTAATATTACCCATGAGAATAATAGTAATAGTGTGGATAATATTTGTTCCGTTAATAATAATGATAATTATAATAATATTAATAACAATAAAAATGATATTGATAATAATGATTCATATAATAATAATAATAATAATAATAATAACATGGTAGATAATATTTGTTCTGATAATAATAACAATAATAATATCAATTTTTGTGATACTAATAATAATAATTTACCCCATGATGGCAAGGAATTTCTTAACATTAACAACAATGATATTGATAACCATAACAATAAGGTTTTTGGTGTGGATCCGATTATTCTTCCCCCTTCTTCCAGGAATAATAGAGTTATAAACCTATCTAGCTTTTCTTTCTCCCCTTCTGTTTTTAGCCTTTTAAGCAAGGGTTTAAACTTTTCCCTTGCCCTTAGAAATATCCCGGTGGATGACATTATTTGCAACGTGAAGTACGGGATTAAAGATCTTCTTGATAAGATCAAGGACACTATTAGGCAGGATTGTGCTGTCATCCTTAGAAAGGCTAAGCCCCCTCGGAAGAACCTCAACAATGAGGAATTCTCTGCCCTAAAATCCTTAAATCAGAACAAAGATATTGTAGTTCTGAAGGAAGACAAAGGAGGAGCTACGATCATCCTTAACAAGGATGATTACCGTAGGAAGATGTTAGATCATCTTCACAATAGTGGCAGTTATAAAAAACTGCCCAAGAACCCTTTGAAGAAGATTTCTAGGACAGTGGCTCTCGCCATCAAATCTAATAACTCGGTGAGTTCCATGTGCCACAAGCTCATTGAAAGCAATCCCATTGCTCCTAGGATCTATGGGTTACCGAAGATTCACAAGGAAGGGGCCCCTCTGAGGCCTATCGCCAACATCATTGGTGGTCCGACCTATCTTCTGGTTAAGTTCCTTGCCCTTAAACTTAAGCCCCTGGTTGGCCGCACTGAGGCCTTCATGAAAGAATCTACATCCTTCATTAAGGAGCTTAAGGATATTAAGCTTAGCCCTGAGGACATTCTCGTCAGTTTTGATGTGGTCTCCCTTTATACTTGCATCCCTATAAAGGAGGCCTTGGAAGTGATCTTTCGCCTAACAGATCCCGATACCGCGCATCTGGTGGAGATCCGTCTCACTTCCACTTTCTTCTGTTTCGAGGGTGAGTTCTTTGAACAGACTTGTGGTGTTGCCATGGGTTCCCCTCTTTCCCCTATTGTTGCAAATATTTTTATGGAAGATTTCGAAGCCAAAACATTAGCCTCGGCTCGTCTCCTTCCCAAGCTTTGGAAAAGGTATGTAGATGACACTAATGTCATCTGGCCCCATGGCCCAGAGGAGCTGGATCACTTCTTTAATCCCCTGAATAGCCAGTCCTTTGCCATTAAGTTCACCATGGAAAAAGAGGTCAATGGTTGCCTCCTTTCCTGGATATTCTTATATCTAGGAATAAGGATGGCTATCTCTCCCACTCTGTGTTCTGAAAGAAAATGCATACTGAGCAGTATCTTTATGCTGATTCCCATCATTTCCCTGCTCAGAAGATGGGTGTTTTTAACACCCTTGCTACTCGTGCCCTTAGGATTTCTGATAGTGAGAGCTTTGATAAGGAGAGATGCCATCTCCTTGATGTCTTTGTGGAGAATGGATATAGCAGGCGCCTAGGTCAGAAGGCTTTCCGTAAAGCCTCTAAAAATGCGTTAATTAAGAAAGAGCCAAGAGAGCGCCATCTAGGTGTCCATCTTCCCTATGTCCAAGGAACCACGGACAAGATTGCTCGGATCCTTGAGAGGTATGAGATTCCCTCAACCTTTAGGCCCCTCAACACCATTCGCAATTCCCTCCGATTGGTAAAAGATCCCATTAACCCTAAGGACATGAAGGGTGTCTACTTGATCCCTTGTTCTTGTGGGACCCCCTATATTGGGGAAACAGGGCGCTCCATCCATCAGAGGATCAACGAACATGCAGCCGACCTAAGACATGGGAGATCCAAGTCTTCAGCATTGGCAGAGTATGTAGAAAAAACCAAGCATCAGGTGTGTATAGAGGAGGCCAAGGTTGTTGCCAAGGTTGCTTAGTTCCATCATCGTAAATTCAGGGAAGCTATTGAGATTGAAAGAAGGCCAAACAATCTCAATAGAGATGACGGCTGGAAAATCAGTAGATGTTCATTCTAGTCTTTCTCTTCCTCCCTCTCCCCTCCCCCCTTTTTCATCTTCTTTGCTTTCGTTAGGGTTTGTCCTTCTTGTTTTGGACTTTTTCTGGTCCTTCTCCTTCCTTTTATGTTAGGCGCTCTTTCTATTTATTTCTTCTTTATAGATATTAATGAATATAATTGTAACTATTATATATTATTAATTATTAATTATTAATTTTTTTTTGTAAGGTATGTTACTTTTTTTTTTTCAATTTATTTTTATTTATTTATTCTACGTTCTTACTTGGATTTTA
>APFE031126654.1:210183-234079 GCA_000404065.3 Pinus taeda
AGCAGACGGGAGCCGCCGCTCAGACCAGATCGGGGACGGGAGCCGACGGGAGCCACGGGAGCCGACGTGAGCAGACGGGAGCCGCCGCTCAGATCAGAACGGGAGCCACGGGAGCCGACGGGAGCAGACGGGAGAGAGAGAGAAGTGTGAAGATGAGTGTGTTTCAACGAGTCTGCATGTATCGTAGTTATATGATATTTATACATATAATGCAAATTTGCATGTTTTAACGCGCCAAGGCTTAAAGCCCGAAACGCTGAAATATACTAAAAACATGCTTCGGAACACTTTTGGCGGACTTCACTGTTTATGCACCCGAACTTATATGTTCCGTCAGGTCCACACATATATGTTGTTGTCGGGGGTTTGGGGTGATGGCACATAACTGAACTGTCGATTATCATATCACAGATATATATATATATATACACCCCGCCTCTATTAACATTCGATATATATATATATATATCTTTCTCCGCTCCGATTGTGTATTCCAATATAACTAAGTCTTCCGCCTCCAATAGTGTATTCCAATATAACTAAGTCTTCCGCCTCAGATAGTGTAAATGCATCCATATATGTGTTTTCTGCCTCCGATAGTGTATTTGTATGCATATACACTATATTGTCCCGATAGCCCTCGATAGTGTATTCTTTGGCATTCATTGCTCTGATAGCTTTGTTTGCTTCCTCTGATGGCTCTGTCTGCTCTTTGCTCCTCTGATAGCTCTATTTGCTCCTCTGATGGCTCTGTTTGCTCCTCTTGACTCCTCCGACAGCTCTGTTTGCTCCTCTGATGGCTCTGTTTGCTACTCTTGGCTCCTCGAATATTGCCATATTGACATCAATGAAAATCTATGTCAACAATGTCATCATAGGATCATAGAGTCACTATGTAGGAGTGCAACATCCATGTAGCATGATGCAAGAACAATGTCATCATATACTAGTGCAGCATCATTAGGAGAACTCCAAAATAAATCTTCCAACCATCAAATGATCTCCAACCATGTTATCAAGACCTCATCAAGTGCCATCAACAATTATGGTCATTCATCAAGAATAGGACATCATCAAATGTAGTCCTCCATATGTCCTCAAGGGCTTCTAAATACTTGGCACTTAGCACTTCTTAAGACTTCTTCATTAGTGACTTGACATATCAATTGATGACATTCTTATCAAACAAGAGTTACGACATCATCATATGGAACCAGCATCTATTGTCTTCAACCTTATCATCTCATTCTAGGGTTTCATGATATTCATTAGGCATCTCAAGAATATTTTCCATCTCAGCCAATGCCATATTGACATCAATGACAACATTCATTAACAAAATCTCACTTGGATTTTGCGAGAGCTCCAAAGTCATTCATCTCGAACTCGGAAGCCAACTCCCTCTTGCATTGATGAATGAGAGGGTCATCACCCGTTAGAAAGAGATCATCCACATAAAGGACCAGAATGAGAGGTATGTCATTTTCAACCTTGAAGTAAAGGTTCGGGTCAACATCACTTCTTGAAAATCCCAGCTTCATAAGATAGTTGTCAATCCTCTCATACCAAGCCCTAGGGGCGTGCTTCAACCCATAGAGGGCTTTCTTCAACCTACATACATGTGTCTCACGATCTTGAACTTCGAACCCCTCGAGTTATTCCACATATACTTCTTCCTTAAGCGAACTATGCAAGAAGGCAGTTTTGACGTCCATCTGATGAAGGTTCCATCCTTGCGAGGCAGCAAGGGCTATGATCGAACAAATGGTGGTATATCAGGCAATTGGTGCAAATATCTCATCATAGTTGTTAAACACACATGGGAAACATAAAATAAGAAAGATAAATCATGTGAGTACATTTTTTATTAACAAGAGATATATATTTATAGTACAATATGTGACTCTTGGGTTTCACATCCCAAGGTCTCTTGGACTCCTTTTGTCCATTCGGCTTCCACACTAACCCATTGAGGATTAGGTGTCCAACATCCCCCCCCTGTAATCCGAAGGGTTATGTAATGGTCCAAGAAGAGAGTGTTAATATAAGATGTGCAAAAAATGCATGGCAGCACATAGGTGAATTGCTTTCGAAATGTTGGTATTAAAGCGCGTGGTTCCCGGAACTCTTCCAACTGCAGAAGTTGAAGTTCTTCTGCTAGAGGACGTGCTCCTATTGTTTTGGAAGAGGGAAACCTTCACCATGAAAGGGAGGTCTCACCCTGCATAAAAGGGAGAACTTCAACCTGAAAAGGGAAGTCTCAACCTGTGATGGTTTAAGGATGACCAACAACTCTGGAATGTTTAATGCAATTCCTGGAACTCTTCCAAAACTGGCAAGAAGCTGAAGTCTTCTGCTGGAGGAAGTGTCCCAGATTGCCAACTGAAGGCATGTTCACGGGCATCTTTGTCTCTAGCTACAACTCCGAAACTAGTGTGGCAGGTTGTGGCTCAGGCTCGCTTGATGTAGCTTTGAAGCTTGTAGATGACCATCATTTCCCCCCCTGTCAGATACAAGGTGAGAGGATGGAGAAAACTCAACTGCAAGACTGTTCAATATTCTGAAACAAGTTCTGACATGTGTTTGGAATATCTTCTTGGCTGTTGATGCCCATTGCCAAGAAGCGATCCATCCAAGATGAATCTTTGTTCTTGCAGGACGTTCGTTTCTAAAGCATCTGTGTGAAGAATGGCTAGTTTTATGACAGTGCTCACATGGATGAAGATCAAAAGAGTGATCTTTCAAATGGCAAACTCGGTCACAGTGTTGGCATTTCACGATCTGTTGTTGTTGTTGTTGTTGTGGAAGAGGGGCAGAATCTGGAACAACTGGAGGTGAACTGTCATGAAGAGCAGATGAACTGTCATGAATGAATCCAACACTCTAAAACTGAATGGGCTTTGAGTAGTCTGGAATATGAAAGGACAAGTCCTTGTCATATCCAAGACGGGTTCTGTGCTTGTTGTGGACAAGCTGTTCCCAAGGTCTGATGATGGGCTTGGGAAGTGCAGACTGGGTTTCTGCATCTGCATGTACAATTGTTGCTTTATTGGGCATTGGATCTGAATGAACTTCAACAATATTGTCTCACTATTTATGGGAGTCTGTTTCAATCTTCTGAACAGAAATAGATTCAGAATGATGACTCCACTGCTGTAATTCTTCCTACTGTAGCTGAGATTCAAGTTGCAAAAAATCAATCTTCTCCTATGCATTTTGTAGACATGTTTGAATTTCTGAGAGAGATCCTTTGCTGATTTGTAATGTGTCATCAACAGTAGATTGTATAAGAGTTTTCATGAACTCTAATACTTCACTGATTCTGGCCATTTTTCTTCAATGTCAGATTTACACCTTAAAAACTGATCACTATTATTACTTAATGCAGAAAAGTAATATCCACTCACAGTACACAGCAATATCTTGTATAAATGTGCAGCAAATGAATCAGGGAATCGATGCATATATATATGTAGACAGAAACTATAATAGGTTTAATGCCACAATTGGGGCAGCAACAACTGCAAACTTGCTTGGATCCTTCAAGTACTCCTTCAGAAATGATGGCTATCAGAACTTCAATAATTATAACACCATGTCATGGGCATTTAATATCAACGCATACCCATCACAACTCATAAAGCTGCACTAACTATATTACATATAATTTCATTGCATTGAATGTGTATTCACAATATTCAATAGATTCACATATATTATGATTAGTGACTCCAATGCTCAATCTCCAAAAGAGAACGCACAACTGAATTATTTTAATCAATTAACACATCACCATAAATTAAAGTAGGATTTGAATGCACAGTGAAGGATTTCCCAACCAGAATTCTGCCCAATAGTGTTTTTGACTCCTTCAAAATATGGCGACATTATTGAGGCTATTACTCATCAATGCCCATTTTCTCTTGATTGTTTCTTGTTCATCTCTTAGTGCATCAATGAACTCATCAAATGGAACAACGTTGTTTTAATGCTCTTTTGAACTCTGCATCTTCTGCCAGGCCAAAGAGATAACACCTCAAAACTTGATTTTTCCATTAAGATAATTGTCAATATATATGCATAGAATAGTGACCCTTAGTACTCATATTCCAAGGTATTTTCATATTCTATGTATTTTATTTACATACGTGAAAAATATTTACCCAATATCGAAGGATTAAGTGTCAACACCTTGCATTTTTGGCTGCTGTTGATTTGTGAGATCAAATTGAAAATTCCGTGAAGGAAATCAAATAGTTGTTGCTGCAGTAATACGTAGATAAATTAAAGGAAACGTATAACAGTACAATATGCCCATGGTTTCAAAACTGAAGAGAAGTAGTACCTATGTACAACAACCGAATATCCTCTCAAGTTTGTTAGGATAGTGGTTTATTCTCTGGTACAATCAGATCAACGACCACGCTTGTCATCAGAATTGAGGGCTGCATCTTCTGTGACAGGATTTGAACATCTTCTACTTAGTATGCTTAGTCTTTGCCTTCCATATATTTCCTATGTCCTGGGAAATGCGCCTCGCATCTACTGAAGAACCTAGCAGCCCTCTCCTCGTGAACCCCACTGTGTACAGACCACTTTCTCCTTTCCATCCATTAGGGAAAGGTTGCTTTGGCAACCCACTTTTGGTGAAAAAGTCACACTTCTCTAGCCAGGAAGGCACATTGCTTCTGTATCCAGTATGTTAAACACACAATAATATATGAAAACCGGTGGTATGGTAACGTCAAAAGGTGTGGATGTACAACAGTGGTAGTCGAACCGCAAGGGCGAGTGGTATGGTGGTATTATATTGTAGGGGACTGAAGCGGTGGGAGGTATTATAATGAGAGGGGAGGTATTGACTACGAGATTCAATGTATGGTGGTTTGCGTATGACTGGAGCTTTACATCCAGTGTATACCAGCGTAACAAATTTAAACATGAGACCCTTCCATACCATTCAAATCGATCCTTTTGACAGCAACACGCTCATTATTAGAAGTGTCCTGAGCCATGCACACAGTTCCAAATCCGCCATATCCCAGAACTTCAACAATCTCATACATTAGACAGCATTACCAAACGTCCCACTCGTATACCCTGGAATTATATGAAATTTTTCCGGTCTTCTATTTCAAAACACTTTACAATAATACCATGTGCAGCAATAATATAGACCTCCAGTCGATTATGAGCAAGGAGCGTTGTGTTAAAAAATCCATTCAACGCAATTTAATGCCATTCAATAAAATGGCAGTTTAATACCATATAAACAGTGTTAATATGCAGATTAAGAGAGCCGTGGAATATTAAGTAAATCCACAGCGTTATACCATAGTACAATATACCATTCCACAATGTTTGAAGTTATTTGTTGTTTGAATAGTAAGCCAGCAGCAGACGTTACTCAACAACCATTCGAAATTTCAACATTGATGTTGTCCATCCTCGAATGTTAAACTCGCCATCAACCGAGTAACAGAGTGCGTTACTGTCCTTTCCGTGTCCGCTGTCACCACATTTCCACTGCACAGAGTAGCCACACCATTATGCAGAAGGTCTCTGGTTCATATCCAGCAGGGTATTGTGCAACATGTCAGGCCATCATTCAACATTTCAATAGTGAGTTTGCAGTAGAGGCAGCGCTGGAAAGGCAGCGCGTTATGGACATAGATGAGTTTGCAGAGAATATGAAATGGTTTTGAAGTCTGAGCGTATGCAAAAAATCATAAATATAATATGTCAGGGCAGCGCAGGTGTGGTAGACAGAACTATAGAGAGAGAAATGTTGCAGCTAATTATATGGAGGAGCAGCACAGGCAGCTGTATTAACAGGTTGTAGCTAAAATTTAGCTGAATAAATATTCATGAAGTTTATGGCAGAAATAAACTGCACAGAGAGGCCATAAGACAAATGGCTCAAATTAATTATGTAGGGTAGGAATATGCCCGCTCTGATACCATGTTAAACAGACATGGGCAGCAAGGACAATATGAATGATAAATCATGAGAATACATTTTTTATTAACAGGAGATATACATTTATAGTACATGTGGTGACCATTGGGTTTCACATCCCAAGGTCTCTTGGACTCCTTTTGTCCATTCGACTTCCACACTAACCCATTTAGGATTAGGTGTCCAACACTAAATATAGAATATTATCAAAAAATAATGAGCTTACATGGTAGCTCATAGTCTACTATATTGTATCTCTATATTGTACATTTATTCAGCTTGAGTTTTAGGGAAATGAATATTTTTCTCCATTCTATTGTAAACCCAATATGACCAATGTCCAAAGCTCTAGTTAAGATATCTATTGGATGGAGTACTCTGAAACAAGTTTTGCAAATGCAGAAGATTTGTTGCTGAGTAGTTTGGATGGAGTGTCATACTCAGCAATTTGTCCTGATTCAAAACAAATACAAAGTAAGTAAAAAATGAAATGTGTCCAAAAAATAGTAACTGTAACAAAACACTAGAAAATAAACAACTTCTAAATGTTATACCATCCTTTAATAGGAGAACCATATCACTCTCAATAACAGATGGAATCCGATGTGCTATAGTAATGACTGTGCAGGTAGAAAATTGGTGGCGAATTATTTACTGAATAAACCCATCAGTTACAGTGTCAACTGAGGCAGTTGCCTCGTCAAGGACCAGTATCTGACTTTGTTTTAGTAGTGCCTGTCCCAAATAGACAAGCTGGCATTGATCCACACTCCAGTTTCCTCCATTCTCAGACACTGTACAAGAGATCATTCCATTAAATTTGATTCTCAGTTTTCATTCTAAAAAAAAGGGGTCCTAGAGACCAGGTAGGTCTTAAGGACACCAAAAAATAAACAAAACATGAGCACTAATATGGAAAGCAAATAGCAGAAATAGCTACTGTAAAAGGTTTTATTTTTCTCCTTCAAGACTTCCATTGAATGTGATAAAGACACACAGACCTGAGGAATCAAGTTTCTTTTCTTTTGCTCGTATAATCTCACCAAGTTGGCACTTGTCCAAAGCCTGAAAGCACAAGAAAAATCGAAGTAGATTCATAAACAATAAACTTACAGCAAGATCCTCAGGGAAATATCTATATTCTTCAAGGCAAGAATAATTGGCGCTAAAATTGATACTAATGCTTATAGAATATGAAGCAGAACTAACCTCCCAAATCTCATCATCCAAGCAATCTTCGAGAGGATCCAAATTATTTCTTATAGTGCCTTCAAACATTGTTGGTTCTTGGGGAATAATGCTTAATTTGGATCTTAGGTCATGGAGGCCTATGGATGAGATGTCGACTCCATCAATGACAATTCTGCCTGTTGTTGGTTCCACAATGCGAAAAATGGATTGAATAAGAGTAGATTTGCCACTTCCTGTCCGCCCCACACTCCCACCTTCGTGCCTCTAGGGAAAGTGCATGTAAGGCCTTTCAAGACAAGCGAAAGATGTGGTCCATAACGCACTTGATTGTATGGATCAAATTTATAGATGAACTGACATGCAAATTACTAGCATTGAATGCGTGAAAAAGAGTCTATTTGTATTGAGTTCTGACCTGCAAATCAGTTAGATCTATCGTTCCTCTAGATGGCCAGTTGGAGTTTGGTCTACAATTCTCTATAATCACAGGTGACTCACTGGGAATTCGTGAATACTGCATTATTCTCTTCGCTGAGATCATGTTGGTCTCCACATAACAAAGGCACCATATTACCCAGGCTTGTACCATGTTCAGACGTAGACTATATGTTACTACCAACCCTGAAGTGCCTTTTAAGGTGCCATTTCATTTACTTTCATATTTCATTATAAAGAATATGTCTAGTCTTCTGAGATCAGTTTAGGAAAAATAATTGTAAGCCAAGATAGTGCTTCTGTACCTACTTGGGCTAATTACATCTTGAGGCAAGCGAATGAGGAACACCAAAAAGAATGCAAACACAAGATTTGACAGAAAATCCATCCGAATGCTAAGCCACTCATTGGCTCCAACATTGTGGAGACTAGGTAGATTTCTTTCCATGAATCAAAATTCCTAGTCAAAACTTCTAATGGTGGCTACTCTAGAAATTAATTCTCCAAAATGTTGTACAATTGGAGCTCTACAAATTGATGCCAACTGAGCCAGTTCCCTAGCTGATGTTATGTAGTATTGCTGCATGCAAGGAAGGTCAGAGGAGTTACAAGAATTCTCTTATTACTATAAAAACCCAAAAGCATGGAAACAAAGAAATACAGATAAACTGTTGTCATGATAGAATCCTAATGCAACTTAATCTATTTGATAACATCCTTTTCAATCAGATTATTGGATCTACCTACAACAAACCTTGAAGTAGAAATCAAACTCTCTTATCGCCAATTTATGTTCCTCTGAGAAAATTAAAATTTGCAAGTTCGTATTTATTATTATTGAGAAATACAGAGAATACCTGATACCATATACAACTTGCACCCACTGGTATAAACACAATGAAGACCTGCCAAGCAATATGAGACATGACTGCAATGATCCCCAAAAGTTGTATAAATGCAAAAGCCAATTCTCCTAGCTGAGAAGGAATCAATGTGTCCACTGCACTCTGATCAGTTGATGCCTGCCAAGAAACAGAGAGCTTGTTACTAACCCACTAGAATCAAATGATTTCCTTCTCTCTCAGGAAAGGTATTAGCCTATTAAAACAATAAATGTCAACTGACCCGATTTAGTATTCGCCCAGATGGAGTTGCATCAAAGAAGGACATTGGTGCACGAAATATACACCTGTGCAGAGTGCTGAAAAGCTGATTAGCAGTTTTAAGTCCAACCAATGAAAGATGCATAGACCTCACAAGAATGCACAGGGAGCTGCTTAATGTCAAAGAAACATAAACCAGAATGAAAAGGGACTTTCTCATAGGGGAACTCTCATTTTCTTTTGTAGAGGCTTCCGATGTCATCCAGAGGTTACTACATATTTGAAGTAGCTGATTTATTATTTGGGCCAGTAGTATTATAGGTATCAAAGTACCATTGTATGTAGCAGTAATGTAAGACCAGTATACCGACATGCTTACCCTGCCTCTCTCTCTTTCTTCTTCTTGTACAAGCTGTGAATTTTTATTCTCTTTATCCAATTTTTCTTTGTGGTTTTCTAGTTCAACCTCTTCCTCTACATCTATTGAGTTCTGAACACCGCACTGCTCCAGTGTGTCACTGGCAGTAACATTTTTCACTGCAGCTGTATTTCCAGGACATGAGCTTTCAACAAATCTCTCTGATGTGTACACTTCAGATTTCTCCATAGCAGAAATAGTTTTCAAAGCTTTCTGATGTGCACCAACTAATTCCACAAAATCTGTGCCTGATTGTAAGATGTCATCATATCTGCCAACCTGAGTAATTTCACCATCTCGCATTACCTGTGAAGAATATCATTTACATCAACAAAATATGGATCACTTATCTCCTCCTCTCAATAAATGATCAATAAACCCACTGTCCCTTTACCAATCACATTGAAAATTTTAATATCACTAGAACAGGATGAAAGAAATTCAAACCTACCAGAACGATATCAGCAGAGGGTAAAAACTCCACTTGATGAGTTACATAGACTACAATCTTTGAACCCAGAATACAAAGTATGCATTCCTATAACAAGCAAGTCCAACTTCTTAGATGTTTATGGACATGAATTTGCAGCGGCACAGCTAGCAATGTATATTATCCAGACTGAACAATGAATTGCAGAGTGCTACTGTAGAGCTTCATCATTCCATCAAAACATTAAAAATAATTAATTCAGCAAAACTACAGTACGTAAAGGATAAGAGAAACATACTTGGAAAATATTTTTTCCGGTATGTGCATCCACAACACTAAAAGGGTCATCAAAAATATAAATGTCTACATCTTGATATAAAGCACGGGCAATCTATATTCTCTGTTTTTGTCCACCACTCAAATTTAACCCTCTTTCTCCAATGTCTGTCTTGTCCCCATAAGGAAAAATTTCAAGATCTTTCTTCAATGCACAAGCATAAAGTACACTATTGTATCTAATAGTATCCATCTGCTTTCCAAAGAGAATAGCGTATTTAATTTTCCCACTTTTTATCCAAGGAGACTGAGGGACATATGCTTTGGTACCACTTAAGCTAATAGAGCCTGATATTTTTGGTATTTCACCTACTATGTAGGATAAAGGGCTTGATTTTCCTAAACCAACAGTTCCACATACTGCAACCCTCATGCCTCTCTCTAGTTGGACGTCTAAACCTCTTATAGTTGGACTAGAGGAATCAAGATTCCAAGAAAATATCCCTCCTTGGATTTGAATTGCGAAGTCTGTTGACTCCTTTGATACCTTTTCTACCCCATCGTGTTGCGGCTCTTCCTCCTACAGAAAGGCCACAATGTGATCTATTGACACTTTAGTTTGAGCAATCTAAGGGATTAAGCCAGGGAGCATGCCCATATCTCCCTAAAGTGTCCCATAGGTTGCGAGTGCAGAAAGAATTCTCCCTACTGTCAAAGGCACTCCTATAAGCATACACGTACCAAAAGTTACAACAATGATAAATATTGGTCCAACAGAGGAAACAGATGTTGCGATAGCTGATGCGTAAACATATTTTTGTAGCCAACTATATTCTGCCTGCCTCAAAATTTCTAGTTTCCGAAGAAATCTTGTCTCCCAAGCCTGCAATTTTAAGATCCTCATAATTTTTAATGTCTCTGATGTGGCCTTCATCCTTTTGTCTTTTTCTTCCATTATTCTCTCCTGAAATTTTTCTTGCAATTTTGCAAGTGGGAAATTGGGCAACATAACTGCAAATGTGGTTGCCAACCCTGAAAATGCTACCAAGCCCAATGTCTGACATAGAATAATGAACGCCCGAACAAATTGAAGAGGGAAAATCCAAATACTATGCATATAGTAACAGAAACATGAAACATTCTGAACATCTACACTCATGTAGTTGATAATCTCTCTGCTTGTATGCTTCTGCCTTGACTGACTAGAAAGCAGCAAGCCCTTCCTGTATATAATAGCTGTCAATGCTGCTCTAACTTGTAAAGTTAACTGATGTTATTTGAAAAACCCTTGTCGCTGTGACAAAGACTCTAATACCTTTGCCACAACTCTCATTTTCTTTTGTAGAGGCTTCCGATGTCATCCAAAGGTTACTACATATTTGAAGTAGCTGACTTATTATTTGGGCCAGTAGTATTATAGGTATCAAAGTACCATTGTATGCAACAGTAATGTAAGACCAGTATACCGACATGCTTACCCTGCCTGTCTCTCTTTATTCTTCTTGTACAAGCTGTGAATTTTTATTCTTTTTATCCAATTTTTCTTTGTGGTTTTCTAGTTCAACCTCTTCCTCTACATCTATTGAGTTCTGAACACCGCACTGCTCCAGTGTGTCACTAGCAGTAACATTTTTCATTGCAGCTGTATTGCCAGGACATGAGCTTTCAACAATCTCTCTGATGTGTACACTTCAGATTTCTCCATAGCAGAAATAGTTTCCAAAGCTTTCTGATGTGCACCAACTAATCCCACAAAATCTGTGCCTGATTGTAAGATGTCATCATATCTGCCAACCTGAGTAATTTCACCATCTCGCATTACCTGTGAAGAATATCATTTACATCAACAAAATATGGATCACTTATCTCCTCCTCTCAATAAATGATCAATAAACCCACTGTCCCTTTACCAATCACATTGAAAATTTTAATATCACTAGAACAGGATGAAAGAAATTCAAACCTACCAGAATGATGTCAGCAGAGGGTAAAAACTCCACTTGATGAGTTACATAGACTACAGGCTTTGAACCCAGAATACCAAGTATGCATTCCTATAACAAGCAAGTCCAATTTCTTAGATGTTTATGGACATGAATTTGTAGCGGCACAACCAGCAATGTATATTATCCAGACTGAACAATGAATTGCAGAGTGCTACTATAGAGCTTCATCATTCCATCAAAACCTTAAAACTAATTAATTCAGCAAACCTACAGTATGTAAAGGATAAGAGAAACATACTTGGAAAATATGTTTTTCGGTATGTGCATCCACAACACTAAAAGGGTCATCAAAAATATAAATGTCTACATCTTGATATAAAGCACGGGCAATTTGTATTCTCTGTTTTTGTCCACCACTCAAATTTAACCCTCTTTCTCCAATGTTTGTCTCATCGCCATAAGGAAAAAGTTCAAGATCTTTCTTCAATGCACAAGCATCAAGTACACTATTGTATCTAATAGTATCCATCTGCTTTCCAAAGAGAATAGCGTCTTTAACTTTCCCACTTTGTATCCAAGGAGACTGAGGGACATATGCTTTGGTACCACTTAAGCTAACAGAGCCTGATATTTTTGGTATTTCACCTAATATGCAGGATAAAAGGCTTGATTTTCAAGAAACAACACTTCCACATACTGCAACCCTCATGCCTCTCTCTAGTTGGACATCTAAACCTCTTATAGTTGGACTAGAGGAATCGGGATTCCAAGAAAATATCCCTCCTTGAATTTGAATCGCGAAGTCTGTTGACTCCTTTGATACCTTTTCTACCCCATCGTGTTGCAGCTCTTCCTCCTATAGAAAGGCCACAATGCGATGTATTGACACTTTAGTTTGAGCAATCTGAGGGATTAAGCCAGGAAGCATGGCCATAGCTCCTTGTAATGTCCCATAGGTTGCGAGTGCAGAAAGAATTCTCCCTGCTGTCAAAGGCACTCCTATAAGCATACACATACCAAAAGTTGCAACAATGATAAATATTGGTCCAACAGAGGAAACAGATGTTGTGATAGCTGATGCGTAAACATATTTTTGTAGCCAACTATATTCTGCCTGTCTCAAAATTTCTAGTTTCCGAATAAATCTTGTCTCCCAAGCCTGCAATTTTAAGATCCTCATAATTTTTAATGTCTCCGATGTGGCCTTCATCCTTTTGTCTTTTTCTTCCATTATTCTCTCCCAAAAATTTTCTTGCAATTTTGCAAGTGGGAAATTTGGCAACATAACTGCAAATGAGGTTGCCAACCCTGAAAATGCTGCCAAGCCCAACGTCTGATATAGAATAATCAAGGCCCGAACAAATTGAAGAGGGAAAATCCAAATAATATGCATATAGTAACAGAAACATGAAACATTTTGAACATCTACACTCATGTAGTTGTTAATCCCTCTGCTTGTATGCTTCTGTCTTGACTGACTGGAAAGCAACAAGCCCGTCCTATATATAATAGCTGTCAATGCTTCTCTAACCCATAAAGTTAATTGATGTTGTTTGAAAAACCCTTGTCGCTGTGACAAAGACTCTAATACCTTTTCCACAACTCTCATTTTCTTTTGTAGAGGCTTCCGATGTCATCCAGAGGTTACTACATATTTGAAGTAGCTAACTTATTATTTGGGCCAGTAGTATTATAGGTATCAAAGTACCATTGTATGCAGCAATAATGTAAGACCAGTATACCGACAAGCTTACCCTGCCTCTCTCTCTTTCTTCTTCTTGTACAAGCTGTGAATTTTTATTCTCTTTATCCAATTTTTCTTTTTGGTTTTTTGGTTCAACCTCTTCCTCTACATCTATTGAGTTATGAACACCGCACTGCTCCAGTGTGTCACTGGCAGTGACATTTTTCACTGCAGCTGTATTGCCAGGACATGAGCTTTCAAAAAATCTCTCTGATGTGTACACTTCAGATTTCTCCATAGCAGAAATAGTTTTCAAAGCTTTCTGATGTGCACCAATTAATTCCACAAAATTTGTGCCTGGTTGTAAGATGTCATCATATCTGCCAACCTGAGTAATTTCACCATCTCGCATTACCTGTGAAGAATATCATTTACATCAACAAAATATGGATCACTTATCTCCTCCTCTCAATAAATGATCAATAAACCCACTGTCCATTTACGAATCACATTTAAAATTTTAATATCACTCGAACAGGATAAAATAAATTCAAACCTACCAGAATGATGTCAGCAGAGGGTGAAAACTCCACTTGATGAGTTACATAGACTACAATCTTTGAACCCAGAATACCAAGTATGCATTCCTATAACAAGCAAGTCCAATTTCTTAGATGTTTATGGACATGAATTTGCAGCGGCACAACCAGCAATGTATATTATCCAGACTGAACAATGAATTGCAGAGTGCTACTGTAGAGCTTCATCATTCCATCAAAACATTAAAACTAATTAATTCAGCAAACCTACAGTATGTAAAGGATAAGAGAAACATACTTGGAAAATATGTTTTCCGGTATGTGCATCCACAGCACTATGCAGTAGTAATGTAAGACCAGTATACCGACATGCTTACCTTGCCTCTCTCTCTTTCTTCTTCTTGTACAAGCTGTGAATTTTATTCTCTTTATCCAATTTTTCTTTGTGGTTTTCTGGTTCAACCTCTTCCTCTACATCTATTGAGTTCTGAACACCGCACTGCTCCAGTGTGTCACTGGCAGTAACATTTTTCACTGCAGCTGTATTGCCAGGACATGAGCTTTCAACAAATCTCTCTGATGTGTACACTTCAGATTTCTCCATACCAGAAATAGTTTTCAAAGCTTTCTGATGTGCACCAACTAATTCCAAAAATCTGTGCCTGATTGTAAGATGTCATCATATCTTCCAACCTGAGTAATTTCACCATCTCGCATTACGTGTGAAGAATATCATTTACATCAACAAAATATAGATCACTTATCTCCTCCTCTCAATAAATGATCAATAAACTCACTGTCCCTTTACCAATGACATTGAAAATTTTAATATCACTAGAACAAGATGAAAGAAATTCAAACCTACCAGAACGATGTCAGCAGAGGGTAAGAACTCCACTTGATGAGTTACATAGACTATAGTGTTTGAACCGAGAATACCAAGTATGCATTCCTATAACAAGCAAGTCCAATTTCTTAGATGTTTATGGACATGAATTTGTAGCGGCATAACCAGCGATGTATATTATCCAGACTGAACAATGAATTGCAGAGTGCTATTGTAGAGCTTCATCATTCCATCAAAACATTAAAACTAATTAATTCAGCAAACCTACAGTATGTAAAGGATAAGAGAAACATACTTGGAAAATATGTTTTCCGGTATGTGCATCCACAGCACTAAAAGGGTCATCAAAAATATAAATGTCTACATCTTGATATAAAGCATGGGCAATCTGTATTCTCTGTTTTTGTCCACCACTCAAATTTAACCCTCTTTCTCCAATGTCTGTCTCATTCCCATAAGGAAAAAGTTCAAGATCTTTCTTTAATGCACAAGCATCAAGTACACTATTGTATCTAATAGTATCCATCTGCTTTCCAAAGAGAATAGCGTCTTTAATTTTCCCACTTTGTATCCAAGGAGACTGAGGGACATATGCTTTGGTACCACTTAAGCTAATAGAGCCTGATAGTTTTGGTATTTCACCTAATATGCAAGATAAAAGGCTTGATTTTCAAGAACCAACACTTCAACATACTGCAACCCTCATGCCTCTCTCTAGTTGGACATCTAAACCTCTTATAGTTCGACTAGAGGAATTAGGATTCCAAGAAAATATCCCTCCTTGGATTTGAATTGCGAAGTCTGTTGACGCCTTTGATACCTTTTCTACCCCATCATGTTGCAGCTCTTCCTCCTATAGAAAGGCCACAATGCGACCTATTGACACTTTAGTTTGAGCAATCTGAGGGATTAAGCCAGGAAGCATGCCCATAGCTCCCTGTAGTGTCCCATAGGTTGGGAGTGCAGAAAGAATTCTCCCTGCTGTCAAAGGCACTCCTATAAGCATACACGTACCAAAAGTTGCAACAATGATAAATATTGGTCCAACAAAGGAAACAGATGTTGTGATAGCTGATGCGTAAACATATTTTTGTAGCCAACTATATTTTGCCTGCCTCAAAATTTCTAGTTTCTGAATAAATCTTGTCTCCCAAGCCTGCAATTTTAAGATCCTCATAATTTTTAATGTCTCCGATGTGGCCTTCATCCTTTTGTCTTTTTCTTCCATTATTCTCTCCCAAAATTTTCCTTGCAATTTTGCAAGTGGGAAATTTGCCAACATAACTGCAAATGAGGTTGCCAACCCTGAAAATGCTGCCAAGCCCAACGTCTGATATAGAATAATGAAGGCCAGAACAAATTGAAGAGGGAAAATCCAAATAATATGCATATAGTAACAGAAACATGAAACATTCTGAACATCTACACTCATGTAGTTGATAATCCCTCCGCTTGTAGGCTTATGCCTTGACTGACTGGAAAGCAACAAGCCCGTCCTGTATATAATAGTTGTCCATGCTTCTCTAACCCGTAAAGTTAATTGATGTTGTTTGAAAAACCCTTGTCGCTGTGACAAAGACTCTAATACCTTTGCCACAACTCTCATTTTATTTTGTAGAGGCTTCCGATGTCATCCAGAGGTTACTACATATTTGAAGTAGCTAACTTATTATTTGGGCCAGTAGTATTATAGGTATCAAAGTACCATTGTATGAAGCAGTAATGTAAGACCAGTATACCGACATGCTTACCCTGCCTCTCTCTCTTTCTTCTTCTTGTACAAGCTGTGAATTTTTATTCTCTTTATCCAATTTTTCTTTGTGGTTTTCTGGTTCAACCTCTTCCTCTACATCTATTGAGTTATGAACACCGCACTGCTCCAGTGTGTCACTGGCAGTAACATTTTTCACTGCAGTTGTATTGCCAGGACATGAGCTTTCAAAAAATCTCTCTGATGTGTACACTTCAGATTTCTCCATAGCAGAAATAGTTTTCAAAGCTTTCTGATGTGCACCAATTAATTCCACAAAATTTGTGCCTGGTTGTAAGATGTCATCATAATTGCCAACCTAAGTAATTTCACCATCTCACATTACCTGTGAAGAATATCATTTACATCAACAAAATATGGACCACTTATCTCCTCCTCTCAATAAATGATCAATAAACCCACTGTCCATTTACCAATCACATTTAAAATTTTAATATCACTCGAACAGGATAAAATAAATTCAAACCTACCAGAATGATGTCAGCAGAGGGTAAAAACTCCACTTGATGAGTTACATAGACTACAATCTTTGAACCCATAATACCAAGTATGCATTCCTATAACAAGCAAGTCCAATTTCTTAGATGTTTATGGACATGAATTTGCAGCGACACAACCAGCAATGTATATTATCCAGACTGAACAATGAATTGCAGAGTGCTACTGTAGAGCTTCATCATTCCATCAAAACATTAAAACTAATTAATTCAGCAAACCTACAGTATGTAAAGGATAAGAGAAACATACTTGGAAAATATGTTTTCCGGTATGTGCATCCACAGCACTATGCAGTAGTAATGTAAGACCAGTATACCGACATGCTTACCCTACCTCTCTCTCTTTCTTCTTCTTGTACAAGCTGTGAATTTTTATTCTCTTTATCCAATTTTTCTTTGTTGTTTTTTGGTTCAACCTCTTCCTCTACATCTATTGAGTTCTGAACACCGCACTGCTCCAGTGTGTCACTGGCAGTAACATTTTTCACTGCAGTTGTATTGCCAGGACATGATCTTTCAACAAATCTCTCTGATGTGTACACTTCAGATTTCTCCATAGCAGAAATAGTTTTCAAAGCTTTCTGATGTGCACCAACTAATTCCACAAAATTTGTGCCTGATTGTAAGATGTCATCATATCTGCCAACCTGAGTAATTTCACCATCTCGCATTACCTGTGAAGAATATCATTTACATCAACAAAATATGGATCACTTATCTCCTCCTCTCAATAAATGATCAATAAACCCATTGTCCATTTACCAATCACATTGAAAATTTTAATATCACTAGAACAGGATGAAAGAAATTCAAACCTACCAGAATGATGTCAGCAGAGGGTAAAAACTCCACTTGATGAGTTACATAGACTACAGTGTTTGAACCGAGAATACCAAGTATGCATTCCTATAACAAGCAAGTCCAATTTCTTAGATGTTTATGGACATGAATTTGCAGCGGCACAACCAGCAATGTATATTATCCAGACTGAACAATGAATTGCAGAGTGCTACTGTAGAGCTTCATCATTCCATAAAAACATTAAAACTAATTAATTCAACAAACCTACAGTATGTAAAGGATAAGAGAAACATACTTGGAAAATATGTTTTTCGGTATGTGCATCCACAGCACCATGCAATATTAATGTAAGACCAGTATACCGACATGCTTACCCTGCCTCTCTCTCTTTCTTCTTCTTGTACAAGCTGTGAATTTTTATTCTCTTTATCCAATTTTTCTTTGTGGTTTTCTGGTTCAACCTCTTCCTCTACATCTATTGAGTTCTGAACATCGCACTGCTCCAGTGTGTCACTGGTAGTAACATTTTTCACTGCAGCTGTATTGCTAGGACATGAGCTTTCAACAAATCTCTCTGATGTGTACACTTCAAATTTCTCCATTGCAGAAATAGTTTTCAAAGCTTTCTGAGGTGCACCAACTAATTCCACAAATTCTGTGCCTGATTGTAAGATGTCATCATATCTGCCAACCTGAGTAATTTCACCATCTCGCATTACCTGTGAAGAATATCATTTACATCAACAAAATATGGATCACTTATCTCCTCCTCTCAATAAATGATCAATAAACCCACTGTCCCTTTACCAATCACATTGAAAATTTTAATATCACTAGAACAGGATGAAAGAAATTCAAACCTACTAGAATGATGTCAGCAGAGGGTAAAAACTCCACTTGATGAGTTACATAGACTACAGTCTTTGAACCCAGAATACCAAGTATGCATTCCTATAACAAGCAAGTCCAATTTCTTAGATGTTTATGGACATGAATTTGTAGCGGCACAACCAGTAATGTATATTATCCAGACTGAACAATGAATTGCGGAGTGCTACTGTAGAGCTTCATCATTCCATGAAAACATTAAAACTAATTAATTCAGCAAACCTAGAGTTGTAAAGGATAAGAGAAACATACATGGAAAATATGTTTTCCGGTATGTGCATCCACAACACTATGCGGCAGTAATGTAAGACCAGTATACCGACATGCTTACCCTGCCTCTCTCTCTTTCTTCTTCTTGTACAAGCTGTGAATTTTTATTCTCTTTATCCAATTTTTCTTTGTGGTTTTCTGGTTCAACCTCTTCCTCTACATATATTGAGTTCTGAACACCGCACTGCTCCAGTGTGTCACTAGCAGTAACATTTTTCACTGCAGCTGTACTGCCAGGCATGAGCTTTCAACAAATCTCTCTGATGTGTACACTTCAGATTACCCCATAGCAGAAATAGTTTTCAAATCTTTCTGATGTGCACCAACTAATTCCACAAAATCTGTGCCTGATTGTAAGATGTCATTATATCTGCCAACCTGAGTAATTTCACCATCTCACATTACCTGTGAAGAATATCATTTACATCAGCAAAATATGGATCACTTATCTTCTCCTCTCAATAAATGATCAATAAACCCACTGTCCCTTTACCAATCACATTGAAAATTTTAATATCACTAGAACAGGATGAAAGAAATTCAAACCTACCATAACGATGTCAGCAGAGGGTAAAAACTCCACTTGATGAGTTACATAGACTACAGTCTTTGAACCCAGAATACAAAGTATGCATTCCTATAACAAGCAAGTCCAATTTCTTAGATGTTTATGGACATGAATTTGCAGCGGCACAACCAGCAATGTATATTATCCAGACTAAACAATGAATTGCAGAGTGCTATTGTAGAGCTTCATCATTCCATCAAAACATTAAAACTAATTAATTCAGCAAACCTACAGTATGTATAGGATAAAAGAAACATACTTGGAAAATATGTTTTCCGGTATGTGCATCCACAGCACTAAAAGGGTCATCAAAAATATAAATGTCTACATCTTGATATAAAGCACGGGCAATCTGTATTCTCTGTTTTTGTCCACCACTCAAATTTAACCCTCTTTCTCCAATGTCTGTCTCATCCCCATAAGGAAAATTTTCAAGATCTTTCTTCAATGCACAAGCATCAAGTACACAATTGTATCTAATAGTATCCATCTGCTTTCCAAAGAGAATAGCGCCTTTAATTTTCCCACTTTGTATCCAAGGAGACTGAGGGACATATGCTTTGGTACCACTTAAGCTAACAGAGCCTGATAGTTTTGGTATTTCACCTCATATGCAGGATAAAAGGCTTGATTTTCTTGAACCAACAGTTCCACATACTGCAACCCTCATGCCTCTCTCTAGTTGGACATCTAAACCTCTTATAGTTGGACTAGAGGAATCGGGATTCCAAGAAAATATCCCTCCTTGGATTTGAATCGCGAAGTCTATGACTCCTTTGATACCTTTTCTACCCCATCGTGTTGTAGCTCTTCCTCCTGCAAAAAGGCCACAATGCGATCTATTGACACTTTAGTTTGAGCAATCTGAGGGATTAAGCCAGGAAGCATGCCCATAGCTCCCTGAAGTATCCCATAGGTTGCGAGTGTAGAAAGAATTCTCCCTGCTGTCAAAGGCACTCCTATAAGCATATACGTACCAAAAGTTGCAACAATGATAAATATTGGTCCAATAGAGGAAACAGATGTTGTGATAGCTGATGCGTAAACATATTTTTGTAGCCAACTATATTCTGCCTACCTCAAAATTTCTAGTTTTTGAAGAAATCTTGTCTCCCAAGCCTACAATTTTAAGATCCTCATTATTTTTAATGTCTCCGATGTGGCCTTCATCCTTTTGTCTTTTTCTTCCATTATTCTCTCCTGAAATTTTTCTTGCAATTTTGCAAGTGGGAAATTTGGCAACATAACTGCAAATGACGGTGCCAACCCTGAAACGCTGCCAAGCCCAACGTCTGATATAGAATAATGAAGGCCAGAACAAATTGAAGAGGGAAAATCCAAATACTATGCATATAGTAACAGAAACATGAAACATTCTGAACATCTACACTCATGTAGTTGATAATCTCTCTGCTTGTATGCTTCTGTCTTGACTGACTAGAAAGAAACAAGCCCTTCCTGTATATAATAGCTGTCAATGCTGCTCTAACCCATAAATTTAACTGATGTTGTTTGAAAAACCCTTGTCGCTGTGACAAAGACTCTAATACCTTTGCCACAAAAAAAGCACAAACTAGCACACAGCCTTGACTTTCAAACTATTTCTTTCCACCTAGAAACTGAACAAAGGCATTTATAAAACATGTACCTACATATGATGCACAAGTCTCCAGTGCTGCTAAGAATGCAGTCAAAAGTACTTACTTCCAAAAAGATAGGAGTAAGGCTTTTGCTAATAAGCCTGTATCACCTTTGGCCTCTAGTTGAGTTCTGAATTTAGGGTATAATTGGCATGTCCTGTTCGCCTCTGAAACTTGGGGTACATCATCAATATGCAAAGGGCTCTTATAACCAACAGCAAGCAAAGGACTCATCCAAGAAAATGACAGCCGACTGAGAAGGTTGGTTGTTGCATAAGTAGAGACTGCCTTAATGTTTCCACATTTTTGGGGATTGTTTTTCAAGAGAGGTTCTAGAATGGTCTGTGAGGAGGACTCTACACCACATCTGGCACATTCGCAGGCGTCTTCAACAACACCCAACCCGAATCTGAAGAAAAATTTCGAAAACGGCAATGGATTTCTCAATGGCTTTTCTTCCTCTGGGGTGGATTCGCCCTCGACTCTTGCAGATTCAATCACGAAAACCATTTGGACGCAGCAGTCGTCATCAAATGATTCATCTCTGACTTTATTTGATCCGAATCTCATTTCTACATTCAGGGAAGCGATGGATGAAATTTCCGCAGAGGTTCGATAGAGCCCGTTTCAGAGGTCTGTCACGGCAGCACGGGAAACAAGAGCGGAGAAGACGAAAAGGGTACACAGGCAAATCAAATCGTGAACAGTTGCAGCCACTCAACTATCTTCCCTCGATCGAACGATTAACAATCCTCTAATCGTTTAACACATAATCTAACGGCACACAGGGATGACAAGTAGATTTTAGGAAAGTTCATTTCAGAGAGAAACCCCTTACGGCGTAACAAGTAGATTTTAGAAAAGTTCATTTCAGAGAGAAACGCCTTACGGCGTAATTACATTACACTTAATATTGTAACCTATATTATCAACCTGTTATGTAAAACACGTCTTTTAATTTTGTTTACTTCCACACATTCTCAGTTTTTTAATTTGGTTTACTTCCACACCTTCTCAGTTTCTTATAAGAAATCTGGAGATAGAGATATGAAGAGACATATTGACTCCGAGTCATCGTATTGGGCGGTAGTCGTGGCGGGGAGAAACGCTACAAAGAAAGCAATAGAGACAGAAATGGCCGTATCAAGCGGGAGATAGAGAGGTCAAGAAACGCTACAAAGAGGTAGATAGATTAGTGTGAGGGGAAAGCCATAAGAATTTAACTTTTATTAAACTTGGTTAGTAGGTTGTGACAATACACATAGAGATGCCGTGAATGCGTTGGAAAAATGAAAAGGATAGAGATTTTTGTGATCTGAGTGTTTTTTCCAGATTCATTATATTGAGACTTTTTTGAGTCAGTATCATTAATCTCCAATTGCCTTGAAGATAAACAATATTTAATGATTCAAAATATTCAAAAATTAAACGTCAATATAATAGATTAAGAAAAACATCTGGAATAAATGTATATATTAATAGTCAAGGTAAAGGGAAACCCAATTTTTATATGGTATAATATATTTATTTTTTTATTGGGTATTAGTTTGGGTCAAATTTACTGGTATAAGTTGTCTACGCAAAAAATTTATAAACATTAGGAATTCAATTTTTATTAATTTTATATTATTATTGAAATTTATTTATTTGTAACGAAATTGGCTGAGGTCTTATGTATAGTTGTTTAGTAATTCCATTTTCTATTAATTACTATTTTTTCCCTTTTTCGTGATTTCCTTTTCATTTACCTTTTTTATTTTTTTATTTTTCTTTTTCTAATATTTCTATTAATTATATTTCTAATTTTTAGTGATGACATTCAACAATATAATATTTTATTAGTTGATTTATTTTTATTATAAAAATCTCTCTTTGTTACTTTTTTGTTTATTAAGCTATATTTAAGCTAAGGGACAGGTACTAAGCCCTAGTTTGATTACAAGATTAGGTTGTGCCAATTTATTGGTTAATTAATACCATTGGTACTCACAAAGGTACAATTAATTAAATATTAATTGGATTAGGTGGAGTCAATTATTGTATTCATTTATAACTTCCGGTTTTCAAAATTATGATATTTTCAATTTATATTAAAATATTATAAAAATATCTCATTATTATTGAATTATAATATTTTTGAATTGAATTTTATTATAATTAGTAGTTGAAGTAATTTTATCAATTTTATTTGATTGAATTTTAATTAATTTTATTTACGTTAATAAATATTGAGATTTGAATTTTATACATGAGGTAATTATGTTATTTATTAAAGCATTTATTTTTTTAAGGAAATTATTCCTTTTTCTAAGTAGTGGGAAGTGAGGGCAATATATAATAAAGTATGATAGTTATTATATATCTTCACAACAAAATTTAACCTAGGTGGGGAAATAACAACCATTTTTCCTAACCACCTCAAATAACCCCAATTAACTTAAAAAGTGTTAATATTATTATAATAATAATCTAATTTTTAAGTTTATTATCAAGTCATATGTATCACATCATTATTGTGAAGCCACTATTTAGTATATGAGATTCCCTTATTTGCAGGACAAAGGATCCCCACTCCACAATGATTTGATTGCTAAAATATATGGAAGGATACATACTCTAACCAGCTTTGAATT
>APFE031126656.1:5034-19859 GCA_000404065.3 Pinus taeda
AAAACAGGGTAATGGCTTCAATTGTAAGACAAGGGGTCTCATCACGAGCCAGCTTGTTCGGTTAGATTACTACCAGTGAATGGCATTGTCACTTCACTGGCCACCACACCAGGGCAATGACTTTTTATCTTGCAAAATAGCAGAAAAGGAAAATAAATACAAAATGTAAAAAAAAACATATTTTGAATTCATTCTGTTAATCATGCTCTAAAGTGAATGGGACAATAGACAATGATATGGTTAAAAGGTATCCCTGCCGAAACTATGGACGTTTGCTAGCAGCAGAGGCTCTACCTATGACAAAGGAGTTAATTTTAATGGTTGATTTGGAAAAGTTCTCTGTTTTATCAATACCAACCAACAAACGCCAATTTAAAATCTAGAATGTCTTTATTTTTAACAAAAGAGGAAATTAGCAAAGAAAGTTTTGTTTTGTCTAGAGTGCAACTATACCTAGTTATATTAGAATTTTTCCCCTTTTGAATAAAATTTCTATTTTGAAAAAGTTTAAGTATTTCTATACTTTTCAGAGATAACTATTTCTTCCAGCGAATCGCCAATTGTTGTGCCATACAACCCCCCATTTCATATCATTACTATTCCAAAACTATAATGTGAAATGGGTCCCTCTTTTAATTTTTGTTTTAAATTGGTATCAATTTAAAGTTCTATTTCAAAAAGGCCTGAATAAAAGAAAACATTATTAAAAGGCATTTTCAATAAAACCAATCAAAAACCCCAACGTAAAACGATTTATCTTTATCATTGCGATAAAGCGATCGCAAGATCGCATATCGCAATGACAAAGAGAACGCAACTTAAGGGACATCTTGATTTTCGCCGATGCGAAATCGCTATCGGATATCGGCAAAGCATAAAGTAACACAAATAACATCCCCTTGTTTCGATGCGATGCGAAATTTGCAATCAGCAATCAGCGATAATGTTTAACGCAAATAAGCTTTCTCTTGTTCCGATGCGATGCGATATCGCTATCAGCGATCGACGACTCACCATGCCCTCATTCTAAACGGCCCTACTCGCTACTCTCGACGCGATGCGATATCGCTATCAGCAATCGAGGATTCCAAATGAAACCAAAGCAATAACTTAGGATTTCCCCGATGCCCGATTGCGAAAAGGGTAAAAGGCATGGTTTTCAAAGTAAAAATCATAAAGGCAGTTTAATATGATTTATTCGTAATTAAGGCAATATCTTTTCAAAAGCCGCTCATCCGCGTTCAATCGCCAACTCGCCCAAAGCATGCTTCAAATGAATTATTCGGCCATTAACCGAAGCGACTGGTATTAATGAGATTGGCAGGCCTTAACGGACATTTAATGGAAACAGCAAGCTTGCGATCTATTCACAGATTTGATCCGAAAGCCGTCTTAAGTCAATTGATCGCTATGAATGCATCCAGATATATATACCTCACTCTGTTCAATTCATGTTATTGTTTCCTGTGTTACGCCTATCTTTCGCTCTGTGCAGGATTCTTCCACAGAGACAAAATTGAGTGGAATGGGAAAGAAGTCCAAAAAGACTACAATGCCTACTGCTTCGCCAGCCGCAAGGCAAGCTGTTGTTGATTCAAGTGGTAAAAAGAAAGGACTTATATCAGATACGACATGCCTGGGACTTACCAGGGCCACTTGGCAAGGAACATATAATTTGATTGCAGCCGAAGAGCCGAAGGTGATCGGGATAGAAGTCTCATGCGATAGTACCAACAAATCTGAGGCCAATTTAAAAGACTTGGCCAACTCCTTTCTGAACAGAATAGCGGCCCGAGAGCAAATTCTCCCATATACGGATGTGGTAAGGTGGGAAATCCAAGAGATCCCAATTACCAACAGAATGTTTACCACTGGAGATGGGAGGATTTTTGGTTCTTTTCGAGCCACAGATCTAAGGCAAATGTATCACCTACCGGCAGAAGAGAAAAAATATAATACAGCATTTCTGGAGAAATTTCGAGCAGAGAACGAGACCGAGTCCGAACCAATTCGAGGCTGGAGAAAAAATCCAGCAAAGCACAAGCATGAATCCTCGGGTAAGTACTCAGTCGACTCCCTATGTTCTCCTTACTGCTATGCTGGAATTATGTTGTGTAGGCTATGGGGATTGCATGAATCCGCCAATTTTACCATAGAAATGGTCCCCTTAATGGAGGCGACATGTAGTGGCGAGATTATGGATTGGGCGGATATATTATCTGACAAGTTAGCCAAGGCCATTCTCGATTTCAGGTTTAACTCTCACGTCATAGAGAGGTTCATTCCGCCATTTTATTACAATGCCTATGTGTTGGATGTATTATGTTTTAATTCTGAGTTTCCTGTGCTCGGATGGAGGTGGACGTCGCAAGACCCCACACCCATTCACATATATCATCAAAAGTTGTGGAAGACCAACTATAAGCACCACCTTTATCAAATCTACAACGGTTTCATGTTGCCAATTCATTACTCCATTTTTGATAAGCTTACCCCGAAGATTTCTGAACAAGCTGGGGTAGATTTAACTGCAGTAGCAAGTTGGTTTGGAGAGGAGAAATTCACCTACATCAGAGTTTTTGGCAGTTAGGCCAGGCCCCATGTGCTCCCACTTTACATCCCTGATAAGTTACTTGCCAGGGAAGTAGCTTATCAAATCAATGCGGACGGGGTTACTCAGACCCTGAAGAAAGTGAAAAAGCATGTTTGGCCCTCTTTTCCCTTACGAATTGGAATTTATACCCTGCATGATATCAAACATGCAGAGAAGGAAGCTGGGAAGATAAATTCACTCACTCTAGCTACTCTGCCAAGCAGGCAGTATGATCCAAGGAAAATCGCTTACAATGCGCTCGACCAGGCCAAATTGACCAAGGTCATGCACAAAGAAGACAGATTCGAGGATTTTTTTGCATCGGCTGAATCGCTGTATCAAGTTAAGTCGCTTGCCATAAATGTATACAACGATGAAGGGCTAGCCGAATTTAACAGAATTAGAGAAGAGAGGTTGCAAAATCTGCCTCTAAACCTGTTAGCGACTGTTCCGACGACGACAAAATCAAGCGAGCCTGAGCAGCGAAGTAATACGCCACCTCCTACTACATCAAAGCAGCAGGAGGAAGTGCATAATCAAAGGCAGGAAGAAACCCAGGAAAATGTGCAGCGACAGGAAGAAGCCCAGGCGAAAGCCCAAGAAGAGAGTAGCTCTAAAATTAATGATGATACACTAGTTGATCCGAATTTTCTCCAGCAATGGCAGCAATTCAATTCAATCATCGGAAACCTAGAGTGCTCGAGAGATGATAAGGTTTCTAAAGAAGGTGACACATAGGAAGCGACATCGAAACCAGTTTCAGGTGAAACCAGCGACCTACCCAAATCAAAAGAAACAGAAATAATTCCTAAAGATCCATCGGGCGAAATCATTTTGCAAATTGAAGAGATTCCCCCTTTGCATGTATTTTATAGCCCTAAGCATAAAGTTGTTGTAAGGCGACAGAGGAAAAGGAGAAGGGCTGATCAACCTTCTCTATTCCCTGAATTAACAGTGACGGGCAATGTTGTGTGGAAAGATGAATTCGACCCCTCCGATGACTTAACCATGCTATCGCAATACGCTGGAGCATATTCGGCGGTGACCATTGATAAAGCATCGGAGGTGAGCAATTTATTGAAAGCGAAGGATCAAGACATCTCTTCGCTACAGGCGAAATTATCAGAAGTTCAGCAGAAAGCAGAGCAGGCGGAGCAGGAATTGCTAGTGCAGCGGCAAAGCAATCATCGGCTGACTAAGCAATTACAAGAGAAAAAACAGAGGATTGATGAGAGTGCAATCCAAAGGCAAAGGGAGCTATCGGCAGCGTTGGAGCAATTAAGAATATCGACTGAGGGAACAATAAAAAGCTAAAGATGAGCAAATCGCTCAATTGTCAACTCAAATTGAGCAAATGAAAAGGCTCCCTCAGGTAGATGAATTCAAAGCAGAAGCGCTTCAATTGAATAAGGCATTGATTAATCAGGTTAAGCTCCTATGTCAGCAGATTATACAAGCAGAACCATTGTGTGAGTTAGTAGCATCCATAAGCGAAAAGGTAGAAAAGGCAAGGACCGATTTAGATCAGGCTGAAGAAACACTGACAAGTTTTATAGAATGGAAAGATTCCAATCAAGGCCAGGCGACCAATCTACCGAGAATTCTGGAATCGCACAAAGAAATATTATTCACAGAATGGCAATCACAGTTAATGAAGGCAGAAAGAGCAATTTTCAGATGCAAAGCAACCACTAGCAATTTGGTTGAATTAGTAAATAATACACTTTATTTGTCTAATATGATTTCCCAATGCACTCCAGGTCAATTAACAGCGACAAAGATGTTGGAGCATTCATGCTACCCGAAGCTGGAGAAAAACAGAAGATTAATCGCTGGAATCAACAGTTTAACATGGGATGCTTATTGGTTATTCTTAGTGAAGCCATACAGCCAAAGAGTCGCCTTAAAATGCCTCACAAATGCTGTCGGGTATATCATACCCGACATTCAGGATGCCACCTTTGCTACCCAATTCAGCTTGCGCCTCAACAGACCGCCAGAAGTGGAGCTGATGCTTGGGATAAGCCAGCTCAGGTTTAAAGGTAAACAGCCTGAGTCATGATTCACATCGCCGACTACCAGATCGCCCCAAGGAGATAGATCGCATTTACTGATGCCAATTTATTAGGATTTTGTTTCATAGATTTTTTAGCTTAGTAGTATTTATAGACCCTTTCATGCATTTAGAAAAGGTCGAAAAGTTTTGTATATGACTTAAACCCTGAAGTTGCACTATTGTACTTTAGGGATATTCTTTTATGAAACTGGACCAATTATTCTGAATTTGATGTGGAAGGTTTTTATGCAAATGCGCACTATTGTCTTTGTTTAAAAGCATTTCTGTATTAAAGAAGGAATTTTGAATAGCGATTGATATTTCGGATTGATCGGCAGCTCACATGGTACTATTATCTGCGTCTGTACTCATTCCTTTTATATGAATTGTTGTTCAAATCACTCTTGCTATTATCGCTTATATATATATGTGCTTTCTGCAGCATCCTTTATTCATTCCAGTATTGGTTGTCTATAGCATGCTTCTCTTTCAATCGTATATATGTATCGATGATATAAACAGTGAATGTAGTAATTTGTATTTATCGCTTCATTGTGACTATTCATATGAAGTAATCTTTGAATGATTGAATATCTCATATTTATTTTACAGAGTCATCTATATTCCTGTTAGATAGATAAAGATTATTTAACACTGCATTCCGAATGAATAAGTTGTTCCCGGGATTAGTATTAGTTTCCCTATTTTTGTCAATAGAATAAGCTAGTCGCCTATCACCAAAGCAAACTATTCATCACCCATCCATCCCTTTTATTTTACTACCAGGAAACTGGTCCCGTTATCTCCAGTCGGAGCCACCGTCCCAAACAGAAAAGGAGCTATACTAAGGTCCGGACCGGGTGGTTATCCCCCAATGTTGTTGCAGTGATTTTCGAGGCCTCAACAATACGGTAGGACCTGAAAACCAAAACTTAACTCAAGATAAACTTTAAAATAAATTGAATAAATCTAAAAATGCATTGGAACATATCGCTCACATTCTAGAGGTCTAGGCTAGAGACGTGCTCCGGTGTCGTTAAACCTAGTCACTTTTGTTTTCACTTAAGGTTGGGCGATTCCTCCTTGTGTGACTCAATTGTGGTCTAGTACGGACTTGTGCTCCCACGTACCGTCATGTATATATGGGGAGACTCCACTAGGTTATCATCCTTGATCCACAGGAAGCCGTGTCTGCCGCCTTACAGCCCGTAACTCACCGAACACAACATTCGGGAAGATTGACTGCCGTACGGAAAGTCCTTGGCTTTCATATGATTGCTAAGGTGTATATGCAGTTTTACGGATTGTCTGGTAAAACCCTTGCCTAGTTTCTCCAGAGTAGTCACTTTTTGATCCTTTTCGGACTCCTTAAAAGAAAAGGCTCACTTGAGCATTTGTCACTTCGGGCTCACTAAATATTCGAAGGCGACTAGAGTCATCTTTTGTCCTTTTCTTGATTCTTAAAACATGAAAAGGTCAAGTTGTGTCCTAATGTCTTAAAATTTATTCGACCACGATTACATTTACCTTGTTAGATCTTGTGTGCGTTAGTTTTGAGTAGGGTCTTTCTCCGTTAGCTTTTCTAGGATTTTTGAATTTGATCATCCTGGTGGATCCATCGATCCCATCTCCCATCCCTAGTGACCAAGGGTCTCCTTCTTCTGTTGCTCCTGAGACACCAGTTTATGGTGACACTTTCCCTATTATTCCAAGTGTCTAACCATTGAGCTCTCGTGCTCCAGAGGATGACCTTCACGATCTATTTTGGAACCCTATTTGGGAACCTTACAAAGAGGATTATCCCTCTACTCCTACGGGTGTTTCGACCCCGATGGCTTCCTCTGATATGGAGGATACATCTCCTGTATCGAGTGGAACACCTGTTGTGTCAAGTATCGAGACTCCTATCCCGGCCACATCCCCAGTCATATCTATGCCCTACACTATTACCCCTCTCGATATTACAGTGCTTGTGCGCTATAGATCTCTGAGGGATGCCATGGGCTCTTTGAATTCCTCTTCTAGTACTATGTGGGATCATAACATCATTCCCACCACAGGATCTTTTGTTTCCCAAGTTCACAATACCGTTGTCATGTCATTTCCGACCAATCCAACCATTTGTGTCGCATCTTCGACTCTAGTTGCTAGTGCCATTACGGCATCTTCCATCGTAACTATTGTTGCTGGCCCATCCCATGGTCCAGTACATAGTGGTCAGTCGACATATGCAGCTAGAGTTGTTCATCCTGCAAGCAGTGCCCCACCTTCTTCTGGTACCATTCCAGCAGGGGGGGCATATTCCCAATACTTGCATGCTGTCCAAAATCCAGGCGCTCAAGGCCCTTATTATGACCCTATCGGTCATCATTTGTATACATCCTTGCCAGCTCAAGCCGTTGTTGAGTCTTCCATTCTGTTGAATGTCTCTTGGGGTACCATTGGTTACGGTGGTGGCCAATTCCGTCCGAATCAAGGGCAGCCATCTCAGGGACCATCATACCAAGGTCAACCATCCTAGACACAGCCTAACTACGGGCAGTAGTATTATGGCCAAACTTATCTAGGGCAACCTGGAGGCTCACAAGGACAACCCTCTCAGGGACAACCTTCGGCCTATGGCGGTCCGTCCTTTACCTATCTTGGGCAACCTTCTGGAAACCCGGGACAACCTTATACTCAATGAGGACAACCTGGAGTCCAGTAGGGATACCCTTCGGGTCAACCCTACGGGAATCTGGGACAACCTTACGTGCAACAAGGACAACCTAGAACCTAGCAAAGCTACCCTTCTGAGCAGGGAGGTCAGCCTTACATGCAGCAAGGCCAACCTGCTGCTCAGCCTAATCAGCCATTCGGTATGCAAGGACAACCCTCGGTTGCAAAAGGACAACCAAAAGCCCAACAAGCTCAACCTTCTGGGCAAGTAGGTCCGTCCCAAATCCAACCAGGACAACCTTCCAGCCAGATGGCCAAACCTCAGTCTTCCGAAGGACAACTCTCTGGGCCTACGCAACTGGGCATGCAAATGGTTCCTGCTTCTCAAGCTCAACCCGGTTATCAGCCCCAGAATCAAACTGGTCTCCAGTCGCAAGGTGGGTTCCAATCCCAACCTTCTTACCAAACGTAGCCTGGTTCCCAGGCTCAATATGGAACCCAACAACCGTATGGATACCAGCAACCCCAGGGGAAAACTCAGTTTGCCCCGTATCAAAATTATCAATAGCCGCAGGCCACTCCTTATCAAAATTATCAGCAACCCAATGCTGCTCCTGCCAGTCAGTATGGTAACCAATGGGGTGCTGGGGGGCAGACCCAGAATTAACCGTCCGGTTATGGATACAACCCTTATGGACCTGGCCCGTCAGGATAAGGTCAATGGGGGCAACTAGCAATAGGGTGGAACTCTTGCCCTACCTCATATCCGTAGATGTCCTTCAACCCTCAGCTACCATTCTTAGCAACGTTAGAACTGCTCGATGTGTTGAAGTTAACCAATGATCCTATCTTGCATAATCCACAATGGCCACCAGTTCCAACTAAGATACATGATGATTATCCCAAGTTTGACGGCAAAGCTGGAGAGGATCCTCAAGCCCATGTAATGACTTACCACCTTTGGTGTTCGTCTAATTCATGGCTTGACGATTCAGTTCGGCTTCGCCTGTTCCAAAGGACTCTCACCGGCTCCATTGCTAAATGGTACATTGATTTGACCCATGTGCCTTTTCAAGATTTCAATTCATTGGCAATGGAATTCCTCACTCATTTTCAGTTACCCATTCAATACAAGATGGGAATGCATCTCCTTACGTCTCTCAAGCAGGACACGGCTACACACATCTCTGATCATATACATGAATGGAGAAGGCGTCGTCAGTTGATCAAGTTCTGGATTCCTGATCAACTCCTCACCGATTGGTTCACAACTTCCTTTGTCCCTAAGATCGCATGGGACATTGCTATGGGAGCTTGTGTGATTGAAGAGCAAGCTATCACACGCGCTCAGTACCTGGACTTAGTTTATTCTCAATCAGGTACTTTATATGAGTGTTTTCCTGATGCCCCGAGAAACGGTACATCCAAAGCTCCACCAAAGCCATCTCTTGATGGGGTTATTGGCTTTGTAAATCCGTCATCGAAAAAATCACCCTCAAACCTTGGGAAGCAAAAATCGAATGCTTCTAACGAAAACACTTCTCAGGGTGGTTCTAATTCTGGAAGTACTTCCGAGGTAATGCTGTCCAGTCCACCACGACGAACAAGGCCTCAAAAGGAAAGAAAAAGGGGAAAGCAAAGAATAAATCTGAGCAACCTAAACAGGATTCCTCCAAACCTCTACCCGAGGAAGGAGCCAAGTGTAAACCAAAGTATCCTTGTCTCATCTGTGATGAAGATCACTACACCAAAGACTGCCCAAGGTGGTCCAAGGTTAGTCGTTTGTTGAAAGGTGCTCCTGGGATTCCTGTGGTTCTGAAAGAACCTTTCCCCTCTCAACAGACTCAAATGGTGTCTAATCCATCTTCGTCTTCATCTCCCTTTGGTTCCCAAGTGTTCATGGCTAGAACCATTCCTGTTCATGTAACGACTCGAACAAAGGAATATCTGTCATCCACCGGGAAGGAGCCCGAGGTCCCCTTAAGTGCTCCTCCGTCCAGTTCTGGTCCGCTCCACATAGAGAGACCTAGTACTGAGATGACAATCCGACCCCCTCCCAAAGGATTACTCCGGAGATCATCTTACAACCCAAATGCTCATGATGCCCAGCACTATAGCATAGTTGAGGACTTAGTGCAGGCTCCATCGGCTATGTTCGCTTTAGCAGTTCTCTAGAGCTGCCCCCCTCAGAGGAAGTCCCTGCTATCGGCCATTGGTGGCATCGACCCGACAGATTCGGATTTGATCACCTTTGATCTCGAGAGCCATGTCCCAAGGCTGCCTCATCAGATCGCATTCCTCATACAAGTCATCATCAATTCGAAAATGATCCATCGTATGGTTATTGATGAAGGCACGTCAACTTGCATCATGTGTGTTTCTTGTTGGAAAGCGATCAAGTCTCCGACTTTGAGCCAGTCTCCCACGACACTGGAAGCCTTCGATGGGAGAGAATCTTGTCCATATGGTATCCTTCAACGCTTGCCGATTACTTTAGAAGGGAAAACCGTTGAAGTAGAAGTTGAGGTCGTTGACGCAAATCTTACTTACAACCTCCTTCTGGGATGGAATTAGACATATGCCATGCGTGCCGTGGCTTCATCCCTCTTCCGTGTCATTCGTTTCCCTCACCAGGGGAAAATTGTCACGGTAGACCGGCTCTCCTTCTTCGCTTCTTCTTCTTAAGGCAATGTGCCTTTCATTGAGCATACCTCCATCTCGTTCGAGAGTGTGGGAGCCGGGCTCTTCAAAGATCCTGCCCTCATGGGTGTTTTTTCACTCCCACCTCCGAACCTTGCTTCGCTCGGTTTGGTTTCTACTTGTTTTGATCCCTCATTGCACACTGTTGCGGCCCTCGGTCCCTCTGCACAAGGGGGCATTGATCCTCTAGCTTTTAACCCTCGCTCGGCCGGGGGGCATGGGCAGATCATCGGTGCTGTTGATCATCTTATCAAATAGGCCAAGACGACGCCTACATTATCTAGGCCGGTTACGCAACAATGCGATGGGGCAAGTCCCAAAATGGGCTTGACTTAAATCAAAGTATCATGTGTGCACTTTACTTTTTGTACATACGTGTGCTTTCAGCAAGTGTGTTGTGTGTGCATGTTTTTATATTTTGGTGTGTCGGCGTGATTTCCGCTTATTGTGTCTTTTTGCTTCTTGGACAGATGTCTAGATCGCCTTACGTTGGTTTCGCTGATGGTGCCTCCCGCAGTACACGCAACTTGTCATCTGCGGCATGGGTGATCTATGATCCTCATGGTGAGTTAGTAGACATTCAAGGGGTTTGTCTAGGTTGTACAATGAACAATGTCGCCGAATATAGTGATGTGATTGAATTATTAGCTGAAGCGATTAACCTCGGCATTCGAACATTGGTTGTGAACTTGGACTCTCAGCTTGTTGTCCACCAACTCAACGGGCGTTATTCCGTCAAAGATCATCAGATTTTAAGGTTGTATTTACGTGTTAAGTTATTAGAAAGGGATTTTTATTTCATTACTTATCAACATATTCCAAGACGACTTAATACGTTAGCCGATGCATTAGCTAATTATGTGTTGGACAGGCATTTTCATAACATGTAACATAACACAAGAAGCATAAAGTACAATAAACCATAAAACATATGTATATATATATATGTGTGTGTGTGTGTGTGTGTGTGTGTCCCAAATGTTTGCACCTCGTGCATCATCAAAAAATAATATATGTTTGTCTGAATACATCCGGAGACAACATGTCTCTAAAAAATATGCATGAAAGGAAAAGCCTAGATATCTAGTCTCGGTGGTGCTCATGGTAGCACGTCACTGCCCGCACTAAGCACCTCAGGAGCCGGTGGATGCGAGTTGGCACCCCCACTATGTGCCTCTGGTACGCTAGCGGGACATCCGCTAGCCGAGCGTAATTTGGAATCCCTCGAGTGATAGCCTCAAGGTTTTGGATGAGCTCCCCTCTGTCACCACCCTCCTCCTGAGGATCTGCTGTTGCTACTGGGTGTCTCCTCGCAATGGGAGACATGCTAGTTGGATGCTTTGGGCCGACATCTGCATATGCATATAAAGGTCATTAAGACAAGCATGTACTAACACAAAAAAAAAAATCATAAAAACACAAAATAAAAAATGAGGACGTACCAATCTCCTCATCCCAGTCCTCTCCCTCCGGCATGGGAAGGTCAGGGTCTCTGGCGAAGTCTGTCCCTACATACGGCTAGTCCTCCACCACTATCAGTTGCCGGCGAAGCCACCTAAAAAACTCAGGTCTAAATGACATCTACTGACTGCCACCACCCCTCGGCATCAATGCCGCCCATCGAGCCATCCTCGACTCTCGAGGTGCTGGGTTTGGAACAAAGGCCCCTTGGCCTTGGAATCTTGGCACACGTTCCAAGAAAAATGTCACCAAGATGGAGCCGTACCCGAACTGTTGCAGCTTGCCTCACTTGGCCTTTTTCAGCTCCCTCTTCATATTGGTTATCACAGCTGATGCCCAATTGAAGATCGTCGGGCTAAGGCACTCTGTCACTAATATCAAGTGGTTCTTCGTAGCTTCGTGGGGCGCTTGTGCCCCCGCAGCTCGTGTGAAAGTGAATAGCAATGCTCTGAGTGTCAAGTCCTCAACGGTGGGGATATCCACCTTCGAGCTGCCCTGCCCGTATTTTGCCTCCGGGCAAACTCGAGCCTTCACCTCTTCCATATTCTCTCCAGATGGCCAGCTACTAGTCAATCGAGGCACCGGCCCTCGTCGTGACGATCCTGTCAAGAAATAGACATCAGATATGTCTAACTCTTGCACTTGTTCCCGTATCCGGAAAACCTGTTCCTCTACGTCCCACAAGTTGATCAGATCTTGCAGGAGCTCTAGCTGAGCTTGTAAATAGGATAGCATGAAATATTTTTTGAGCCCACACGCTCTGAGAGCTTCCATGCAATCCTCATCCGCTAAGGCTAATGTGTCCACTTGTTCATGTTCCTATTCCTTCCATACAATCACCATTTTTGTGGATTACCCTGCAAATACAAGCCAAAATAGTGAATTAGACTCTTACATAACTTGAAATTGCAGG
Source organism: Pinus taeda (assembly GCA_000404065.3). Classification (NCBI taxonomy): domain Eukaryota; kingdom Viridiplantae; phylum Streptophyta; class Pinopsida; order Pinales; family Pinaceae; genus Pinus; species Pinus taeda. Next base: position 17,416 of record APFE031126656.1, read on the forward strand.
AAAAAAGGGTTTAAATTTGTTCAAACTTGCCTAAAAATACGTGCGGCCGTTGGCGCGATTGTTTCTAAAATAGTTGCACCCATGGGTGCGTACCCTATGGGAAAATTGCCCCATTGACGCGGGTCCATGCCCGAAACCCGCGCCAATGGGCGCAACCCCTAAATTCAAAACCTTCCCCATAGGGGATGAAAATGCAACTAAAAACAAATTCTAAATGGATGGAAATGGAGCTAAGGACAAGACCTCTTGCTTGACACTGACGACGCTCGAAATGGTCCACTGGATTTGTCGCAATTGCCAACTGAAGGTCACACTCCAAAAAGCCCTAATGTCGCTCTCCAAAGGTAAAAAGTGAAAAGTAATTTTTATTTTACCACTTTCATTATTTTATAACTTTTTAACCCCTAATAGGTTTTAAAAAGTCATTTTATGAATATTTTTATGAATATTTATGTCGAAGATGGATTTTACGCCGATTTCTTGTGCAGCGACAAGTGTTTGTGCAGCTTTGGTGATGAAATGAGTTGTATTTTATACTTTTTCGAACTCGGTAAATACACGAAAAAGTCACTGTGGAGTCATCTTTTGCTCTTTTTTGACTCTCTAAACTTGAAAAGAATGCCGAGTTGGTCCTCTCGACTCGTTAAATGGTAATGAGAGGCGGTCGTCTTTAAACCCTTTTCCGACCGTTTAACAACGAAAAGATCGTCGGACCCTTGTCATTTCCGGTTCATTAATGGTCACGAAGCGACGTGGTTTTGATCACCTTTTTAATTTTTGAGATTAGAGTCACTACTTATGAAAAGTACTCCTCGGTCGTAATGATCAGGTGGTTCTTTCGAGCATGGTTTTATACTTTTTTGGGCTCAAGAGAGAAAACTTTACGAAAAAGGACACCCCTAGAGTTTCTTTTTTGTTGTCTTTTCAAACTCTGTAAACATGAAAAGGCACCGAGTTCTTCCTTTATCAGACTCGTTAAAACTTAATGACATTGGATTTCATCGCAATGACGTCTCTCAAGCATATGCTATCCCCGTCAAGCTTGTCATCCAAAAATAATCAGGGTACTGGCCAGAAATGGTGGGGGAATAAAGGAACCGTAATCATAAGTCGTGTCGGCAGTATGTCACTCTTGAACATGGCACTTGTCTGCATTCGTGTTTGAGTGGGGACATCTCATCTTGTTTTACACATGCCTCCATGGGTTTGGGTTATCCTATTTGACCATTCATCTGCTCATCATTTTGTCACCATGACCCCTGATCATTTGATGTCAAATACTGCCAAGTCCACTGTCGTGCCGCCGATATGTTCAAGAGAAGTTGACCTCTGCAAAATACTTAACCTCCCTTTGATACCTCACACAAAACATCTTATCCTTCTCTGTCTTGTGTCAATGATGTGGGAAACACTATGGCCCACCTTCGATCAAAGTCACTTCTTGTCGACTTTAGCTCATTATCTAGGAAGTTTACTTAGAGACTCCCTTCAGGTACCTTGGAGCCTGCATGCCTCAATGGTAGGTTCTTCGAGTTCGACGCGAGGTTTTCATCATTGGCCTCTGATCAGATGATTCTACGAGTGTTCGACACTGGCTCACTGATTCACACGTCGTGGATTGTACCTATAGTACCTTGAGGACCATTTTCATTATTGGTGGTACCTATCGCGTCTGTTAACAGTTTTCATCATTGAATGGTAATCAGATGATGTTCTTGCATGTTCGACTTCGACTCCCATATTCGCATGCTTGAACTTGTACTTTGTTCAGATCGAGATGGAGCGCAAGACCCTGGATTTTGTCTAATGAGATCCAGGTTACATTTTGTGGATTATTATCATCACTACATGACTCATTCATTGGATGGCTGCGACCATGCCTGAGTCTATTCATCGATCCTCACTGGATGGCTGCGTCCATACCTTGGATCCCGATTTTTATGTACTCTACGATGGATGGTTGCGCCCATACCATGTACATCATGTATTTGAGATATCAGTTTTACTTCATGCAGGTTCTCCAATGGACGTGTTTTCAGTCAACCATGTTCTTGTAAAGCACTTCACCCCTCTCTCTCTCGGGCTTCATGCTTTAGGGGGCATCTGTTACACCGTATTTTGTCACTGTCCCTGTTACCCTTTCTCCCGTACATTGGAGGACCTATTCCGGGACCTGTGGGAAGTGACATAACCTGAAAAAACCTGCATTGTATCCCCTTGAGTATGTACTCCATGTGCCCTAAAGACACCTTCTGCAAAATACCCATAAAAATAGCTCTTTTTCCATTGGCACTGTTCCACAGTGTATCACTCGCGCCAATGGGGGAAATCCTCCAAAGAGGGCGCGCCAGCTGGCACTCTGTCTGAGAGTCACACTAGCGCCAACCCAGTTGGGTAAAGTTTTTAACAAACAAACTTCCGAAGGTTCCTTCTAACCTATCCAT
>APFE031126656.1:19879-39358 GCA_000404065.3 Pinus taeda
TTATCAATAATAATAGATGACTATCATTATGGTTCCACTCATGTGTCTTTATAATGATGTTTGAGTTGTATCCTTTCTGAATGATACATAGTTGCATTTCTTGGATTTTATGCTTGTATTTGTCTTGTTCTTTGCATGTGCAGGTGTCTGTTCACGAGGATCGTAAGGATTGTGACCAGCCGAAGCGAAATAACGGGAGTGACGAATCTTCTACGAATACTAGCATTGGATTCGAGGCAGGCTCGCATCATTGGCCTTTACTTTGCAATTAGGAACCTGCGTGTTAGCGTTGTTTGATTGTTGCTAGACCCCATTTAAGCTAGTGGGATTGCCTCTATCCGCAGAGGGGATTAACCTGTACAACAGGGTGCGATGCATCTCACCTGCTCAGTGCAAAAAGTGTGATGCATGCTGAAAGGCCCTTCTGTAGGGTGCGATGGGCGAGAGTAGACAAATGGCAGAGACAGTTTGCAAGGTGGATGATCATGGAGTCTTCCAGAAACTTCTCCTGTGACACTTGTCTCTTTGAATTCGCCCAGGGATGAGTAAGAGATCATCAATATCCAAGTGGAATCAAGGACTATCAGAGAGAGGACACTAATCAAAATCCCAGAAGCTGACTCACCCCCTACAATCATCTATATATGGATCCCTCATCCCAGAGATCTAGAGGCTGGAATCTTGTATCTTGCAAGGAAGTGTTGTTGGTTTCTTGGTGGAATATCATAGTGTTGGGTGATCTAAGCTTTTCATGAGGTGAAGAAGGTCTTTCATGCTGGGAGGATGATGCTGGGTTAGATCAATGGGTTGTAATCCTCTCTTCTAATTCTATATCAATAAAGCTATTCACGTTTTCCTCCACATTCTTGTATGTTTGCTAATATATGCATGTATGTGGTCAATATATATCTTGTCCTATATTGTTTACGATTGTAGATCTCTGCACTTTGAAGGTATTATGCTGCTTTGACTTTACAGGTACTCTTTGAAGTGGAGTGGTCAAGGGAGAAGTGGAAAAGATCTGTCAAAAGGGGAGAAGGGACAAGCAGAGAACCAAGCGAAAGATCAAGGTTGGTATTCTTTGCTCCTCTCCCATCTACTTCTTGTAAAGGAAAGCGAAAGTAACTTTAATCTGTTTGTTTCTAAGATAGCTACTCGTCTTAGTGGGACTAGCAACTTTGCATAGACACTAGATTTCCCGATAACACTCCTCGACTTGTTTTTGAGATCCCTCACATCCGAAATTTCAAAAGACATGGAAAATTCATCCTCACATAACAAGGAAGAAGCCATTATAAAAGCTCAACAGTTAAAGTTTATCTACACCTAGTCCAGATACATCTGTTATGTTCTTCCAAACATCTCGTGCCTACAAACTTATAAAGAGACACAAGGCACATCTAATGTCATTGATGGATTGATTGGGTCCATAACCAAAAACCAACTTAGCAACCCCATCAGTACCTTGGATACTCGCTACGTAGCTAAGCATTTTATGCTATGCAAAATGCACCACCACTACAACATATAGGATACTACCGTGGTAAACCCATGTTGATGCAAAATTAGGTTAGTAGGGTTAACCAATATCATCCTGTGCATGGAGGCCCATGCCCTCGCCCCTCAGGGAAACCAATACCCTCTAGGAATACGTAAGAAATTCCCTCTTCCTAGAATCCATATACCAATCAGGGGCAAGGAAATCAATATTCTCCTTTCCCTGTACAACAACAATGTAAACCACCAACGCAAAATAACGCACGGGTTAATCTAGTGCAACCCTCCCATGCTCAACAAAAATCATTGTTTGAACAAGTAAATACAGAAAATCCACCTAATTTTGTAAAGAAAAATATAAGAGAAAACCAAAGGGAGAGATTGTACAAGGGGGAAGCAATCAGCAACAACCCCCACAAGCATTGGTTGGGGGCCACCCCAACCAAAATCAAAGCCAGGGTCAAACCAATAGAAACTCATAAAGGAAAAGAAAGAACACGGTTCTAAGGACAAATCATTCTTGCGCCATTTGTGGGGAATATGGTCATTCTACCCATCATTGTCCTCAACTCCTTGAGTTGAAAAGGATACATGACAATGGGGAGCAAGGGGGGGAAACCAAAAACCCGTAGTAATGCAACATCCCTTCCCCCATCAAGGAGTGGTAAATAGCCAGCAAGAACACTCCCAACAACATTAGAACCTTCGCTCAAAGGAATTCTAAAAATAATTCTAGTCACACATTGTCAACTTCACTAGGTTCTACATAATCAACCACTAAATCATATTCTTGCCCGTTGACCAACACAGCTAGGCATGAACTCCACCCTCATGACCTTGCACAACCCAATTCAATATTAGATAATATTTTTCACCCAGACGAAGATATTCTAGAAGCCATGATGAAACCTAAATGTCCTTGGGACACCATGCACCATCGTTCTTTTTTTCTACACGAAAAAACGTTTGTACCCACTAGCACACCAACCCACCAAACCACGATCTCTGCGCCATCGAGTCAAAAAGATTTCCTCCCACAAGGAAAGGTTGATTGGTTCAAAAATCCCATCCCAACACCTAATGCATTTGAGGAAGGGAATGTGTAAAATATCTCACCTACCATTAAGGTTGATATTTCAATCAAAACTGGCACTGTTGAAGAGATCTCGCTGGGGGAAGCATGAAGGTTTTAACCCCATACAAAAATTACCTACATACAAATTCTAAAAATATAAAATAAACAATAGTGACAACATAAAACATAAAATAGATATACACAGAGATTTTCCCTTGGATCCCAAAACCGAGACTACCAGATTGATTTTTCATTATATTCCTTTCAATGGTACAATACATTTATATACATGACAAAGCATCCATAAACCCCAATCCATTAACCCTGGATTAGAACATAACCATAGTTCCCTTAATCGGATCTACAAAATACCATGGACAGAAAACCATCATGCCCAAAACCATGTGCCAAATCAATGCACAAAACCATAGGTAGGTCCGCCCACCTAATGTAGGGTCCAAAAGAAATTTTGTTAGGGCACTTCCTTGAACTCCATGCAAGGGGGATACCACCCCCTTACAAATCCCCTGACATCGGGGCTGTCACCCCCTTGTGACCCCCCTTCGCGTGGGGTAGTCATGGAAAGAATTTAACACACGACCAACATTCTCCCACTTGTTGTTTTCTTTCCACAGGGGGCCACAGGAGAGCTTAGTCATTGATCCAACCCTGCAACGCCCATTGTTTCTCTACACCAAAATAACTTCTTAGTGCTCATAGACTTTGTCAATGCATCTGTAGTATTCTTCAAAGTGTCCACCTTTACTAGCAACAATTTTTTGTCCTCAACCATATCCCTCAAAAAGTGATATTGAACATCAATGTGCTTTGTCTTTGAATAAGTAGGGTTCTTTGCCAAGAAAATTGCACTTTGGTTGTCATAGTGTATCGTTATAGCTCATTGTACTAACCCCATACTTGATCATAATCTCTACAACAAAACTGATTCCTTACTTGCATGAGTGGCTGTCATGTATTCTGCCTCTGTAGCTAAAAGGGCCACTACAAACTCTCTTACTCATCCAACTGACTACACCTCCAAATAGGTTAAGCACATACCCACTTGTAGATCCTCTCTGATCTAGATATCCATCCCAGTCTACATCGACAAAGCCATGGATTTCCAAAACTCTTTTCAATCCTAGTATTCCTTGTTAACACAAACCATAATCATTAGTGCCACGAGAATACCTAAAAACCAGCTTCACTATTGTTCAATGCTCCTTCCCTAGTTTTGAGATAAACTTGCTCAATACTCTGATTGCATGTGTAATGTATGGTCTAGTACAGACCATTGCATACATCAGGCTACCGACTGTACTTGTGTATGGAACATGGGACATGTCCTCTTCCTCTTCTTATGTCTTGGGAAATTGTTCAGCAGATAACTTTAAATCGAAAGGAATAGGAACCTTCACTGGTTTACTATATTTCATATTAAACCTCTACAATATTGTCTCAACATACTTCCTCTAGTTTAACCAGAGCTTCCTTTTTTCCCGTTCTCTTTTAATTTCTATGCCCAAAATATAGTTCATGGCACCAATATCTTTCATGTCAAATTTGGACGACAATTGTGTCTTCAATTCCTAGATAATTTATTTTTTATTTCCAATGAGCAATATTTCATCCACATACAATACCAAATAAATAACATGGTCAACAATTAATTTAAAACACACACAATGATATGTTTTTCTTTTGGTGAAGCCAAGTCCCTGTATATATGTATCAATTTTTTGATACCACATCCTTGGTGACTATTTTAACCCATACAAATACTTTTTTAACCCGCATACCAGGTCTTTCTTACCCTTGACTGCAAAGCCTTCAGGTTGCTTCATGTAAATCTCTTCTTCCAGATCCCCATGAATAAATATTGTATTCACATCCATCTATTCTACCACAAAATCAAAAGTTGCAGCAACAGATAAAAGTAATCTAATAGAAGCTACCTTGGCAATAGGAGAAAAAATATCACCAAAATCAATTCCTAGAACCTGGGAATAACCTTTTTTTACCAATCGATCTTTGTATTTCTCCACCTTGCCTTCTGCATTCATCTTCTTCTTAAACACCCATTTTCTTCCAATGGGTTTCCTTCCAGTGACAACTCCACTAGATCCCAAGCTTGATTTTTGTGCAAAGATGCCATTTCATCAGTGATGGCATATTTCCAGAGTTTTCCATCCTATGAATCTACTACCTCCCTGACAGTTTTGGGATCATCATCAGCAATAAATAAAGCAAAATTTGAACAGAAAGCAGATGGACTATACCTTTCTAGCTGCCTTCTTTCTAGAACTAATCTTCTCATAGTTGGAGTTTGTGGCTCTTAGTCTTCTAATTCCTCATCTGCTGTAGAGTCTGTGTTGGGCATGGAATCCCCCCACAACATGTTTTGGGGCTCAAAGCCCAGGTTTTGGTAAAATATGTTGTTTTCCGTCCTAAGTAATGTAATGTCATGTTGGCCTACCCATGGTTCGCGGACCATGGGATTGTATAAATAGAGCAAGGCTCTAAATTGTAAAGAGAATTGGAGATAGAGGAGCATGGATAAAGTCTAGAAGATAGCGGATAGAGAAGAAGTCTAAGTGTCTTGGGTCATAGTAGTAGGAAGAGGCTCTGCAGCTGAGTGCGCAGAGGGCTAGTAGAGTCCGCAGCTAAGTGTGCGGACCCTTGTAGCTGAGTGCGCAGGGCAAAGCTGAGTCCATAACCCCAGAGGAAGAATAATAAAAAGAATTTTGATATATTGTGTATCTCTTTCTATATGATTTTCTATGCATTTATACTCCTTTGATTATCACGCGCACTTATATGAATATAGAACACTGTTAAGGATAATTTGGCTCATACAGATAAGTTAGTAATCAGATAATATCAAGTTAATAGTAAGGAACTTGGGTAATAACACAAATCATGCCTCAAACAGAGCTGTGCGAAGGTAGCATTGCAGGTTTCAAGGTACTGATAGCTGTGCGTAGAAGCGTGCATGCAGGGTCAAACTGCACACCACCGAAAAACCATCAGACATCTCTAGGGTGCGAAACCTGGCTCTAGCACCCTCCCATATTACTTTGGGTGAGACCTCAGTCCGCGCTCCATGGACTGTTGCCGAAAGGGCTAGTAGTACCGGGATTTGTTTAGCTAAATAATCTTTGAACCTGGGTTCAGCCCCTATAAGCCAACAAATGGCTCCATTGTCAGGACCAGGATCTGCATAAGGGATGTCTGATGTCGTGTCACTGGAATCCAACAAAGAAAGAAATTGAAGGGTGGCTAGACAAGAAGATTCATGAGTTCGTGGCGCAAGAAAACATGAATCCGCGAGTATCTAAAGAATAGTGGTTGGAGCACTACTTATATACCGAAATCCATGAAATTTTCTTTGCATCCTTTCCTCTGAGCTATATGAGTGGATTGCGAAGCTAGCAAATAGTCAGGGAAGGTGTTGACTCAACAAACCAATTGTGTGGACTCCAGAATTAGTGCGTAGACTAGAAGCATCAGGAGATAAGATCACGTGAGCTATGGACCATTGGCTCGATCGAATTATAGGGGGATTTATCACTGAGTTCGTGGTAGATACGAACGTCAGCTATAGTGAGGTGGAGTGACGCTTCCTCAAAGGACTGCGAAGTAAGTATATTAAATCTTTGAAAACTTAGATTAAGATGCTATTGTGTGAAAAGCGGGTTATGTGAACAAATTATTGTTTGAGATTATGCGAAGTGGGAAGCTCTACAGAAGCGGAAGTAATGAAGAATTAGAAACCAGTCCCTTAATTTCACCCTCGCCGGAAAGCAAGGAAGAGTTCACGAAAGTTTCTCCAAGAAGCACAGTCAGTCTAATAAGGCAGTGAATTCTGCACTTGCCACCTCCACCTATACCGCCACCCATCTCACCCTCCTCACCTCTATCTCCACCCACCCCACCTCTGCCACCACCACAGTTCAGTATGGAAAGTGCAATCAAACTATTGGTATTCAGAGGAGTAGGGAATGAAGATCCGGACCAATTCTGGTTCGTGGTAAGGGCGGTATGGGAAGCATAAGGCATAGTGGATGACAATATCAAGAAGGCTACACTGGTAAGTGCATTGTAGGATTGTGCATTAACATGGTACATCAACCATTCTAATGACCATCCAAACGTGGGAATCGCGGAAATCCAGACCGCGCTGAACAGGGAATTTAGCAGGCCAATTCGGAGACACAATCAATTATTGGGCTTAAGGAGATCATGACACTCCTGGACGAGACCCCCTAGGATCTAGACCAAAGGCTGAGGGGTATGATTCGCGAAGTCAACATGACTTTGATGGATGGACAACACCGCGCATGGGTTGTAGCATCACTAACATCACTTTTAAGGACAACATTGTCACAACAACAAATTTCCACCTAGGTCAAATCTTTGGAGATGGTAATGAGATTGCATGAGACCCCTATACAAGACCCTGATCTGGGAGTCCAAAAAATCCACGCGCAACTGCAAAATCTGTGTCTAGAGATGCAGAGTTTGAAACAGGACAGGACACCTTGGCTAGAGGCGCATGAGGAGGTATGGTGCATAAAATGCAAAGGCCAGGGGCATGACAAGGACCATTGTCCAGTGTTCACGAATTACTTGGTGGGAGGAGGGCCGATGCCGTTAAGACCTGAGGTACAAGCAGGACCAAGGGTGGCACGATCTGTTAGATAGGGGAAAACACACTACAAATAATTGTCATCTATTGCAGAAGTATACACAGATGACCTAACAATTGTTTTGTAATTTCTGCAGGTCGATAGGCCATGATGAACGCACTTGTAGAAGCTACGAACTAATGATGGATCAGACTCCTACCTACAAGATACTAACTAAAATGCGAGTCCTTAATGTAAATGCAGGAATGGCGTGCACTGGATTTCAGGGGCGCAGATGAGGTCTAGGTGGAATGGGACCAGGAAGGGGTCGTGGAAAACTAATTTGTTACAATTGCGGAGGGCTAGGGCACTATTCCTGCGATTGTACAAACCTGACAAGGACATCATGTTTGTATTGTACTCAATTTTATCATGAAGTAGAAGATTGTCATACATTGATAGTGAGACTGCATGAAAAAGGGGTACTTCAGCCCCCTCCGACTCAGAATTTGCAAATGATGAGGTCTGAGCCACTCAAAGAAGACCTGAACGTAAACATGATGCTCAGGAGCGGTATGACCACTGGCGATGATAAAGGTAAGAAGTTAGAAGAAAGTGTGTGGGTTCACAAGGCTCCTACAAAGGAACCCGAATTTGATCTAGAATGCATGAAGGAAGCATTCATGGAAGCTAAGAAGAGCTTCATGGAGGCCTCCACTTCAGGTATTAAGGATCAACTAGAACCAGGGATGGATCCTTCAATGCTCACTACCTTTCTAGAGACATGCATGAAACTACTACGTGACAACAAGGCAGTAAAAGGACTACAGGAACTTATCACTAGGTGCGCGGGATCAGGAGAACCGCGCGTTGTCTGCAAATCAATGAGTATGAAATGGATCAGGTAATCCTGGATCTCGGGTCGGAAACGAATGTATTTCCGAAACAAACATGGGAACACATGGGAAAACCTGCGCTACAATGGTCTCCTATTCAGTTGTGAATGGTGAACCAACAAAAGATCTTGCCCATGGGAAGATTGCAAGGGGTAACAATGGATATTGAAGGTGCAAGTGCGCAGGAAGATTTTGAAGTGATAGAGATTGTCGATGACAAAAATCTCTATCCTGCGCTACTAGGAATAGACTGGGCCATCGATAAGAATGGAGTCATCAATCTGAAGAAGTGCAAAATTATTTTTGAGAAAAAGTCACTACGCATAGTAATACCGATAGATCCAGCTGAAAAAGCATGATACACTAAATCGGTGCGCGATGATGATAGTGATGATGATCTCAATTACATCTACAAGATAACTGCGTGAGAACAGAATTGGGTGAATTTGACTGTAGATGGAAGGATTTTGTGGGAGCGCAAAATCTCCTACACTTCAAATTCAGATGAAGAAGTAGAGCGATGGCAAAATCGGCTGCATGAAGTAACAACGCTTAGTTGCAACATGATGGTTAGATCACTGCGTTTCATGACAGCATAGGCAAGGATTTTCATACATATGATGGGTTGACAGTGGTGGATGAATTCCTGAAAGAATTTGAAAGCGTAGTACCAGAACAGTAGCGGTTCGATGCTTTGAAACGGGCACTGCGCACAATGCCTACAAGATGGTGGGGTACACATCAGAGAAGTTTTGAGGACTAGCGCAGACGCAAGAGGATGATGCACTATGATTTGGCAAACCCCAGCTAAGGATGAGAGCTGGTTACGAGGGGCAGAACAACTTGCGTGCCCACCTTTCCCGATGGGTACAAATATATGAAATGCAACTCGCACAAGTGCACACCACCCCCAGAATAGAGAATCAAAACAAAACGCAGTAGCATTAAAGGCGACGTGCGCTACCAATTACCCATGGAGAAGCATTCAACAAGGTGCGCGAGGTGCTAAACAGAGTTCACCAGGTGAAATGCACTGATTGGGACCTACGCATACCAACGGTTCAATGCGTTTATAGGACAATGTGTAAAACCCTGACTCCGGAAACAATTCTAAGGTTGAGGAATAGGGTAGGGATAGTAATTTCTGAGGGGCATGCAAAGAGAAATCCACACGTAATAGCACTCATAGGTGTGATAGTGTGTGAAGCCCAGGATGAAGAAATCAAATAGCTACGTGAAGTAGAACACATAAGACTTCAGGAAGCCATTCATCAAGGGAACCTTAGACTTCGCGAAATTGAAAGGGACCAGGTACGACTAAGAAAGAAAAGCATTTTGACAGATGCAGAGGTCAAGGGGCTGGAAAACGAGATCAAGCGAGCATGTCTCATCGATAACCCAAGGATGGAAAGGCAAGGTGCGGATGATTATACCAATGAATTAGAAGATTATCGCCAAGAATTGATTAGTCTGCTACCATGACTAAGACCACATATCACCCAATGTAGTAACTAGGGGAACACACTTTATACAGTAGAGTGCGCGGCGCTGACTATCGCGAGGGCAATTGAGGATTTTCCGCGAACTATATTGGAAGGTGATATGGAGCCTCACAAAACTGCCTGACTAACCATTAGAAGAATAGTCTCAGTGCTCCAGGTAGTTGAAAGGGAGTGCAGGACTATAAAAGAGTTTGCTTGGGAGTTGCACAATCAGGGAGGTGCGTGCAAAGTCAGTATGTCACAAGGTTTGCACCTACACATGGAGGGCTGCGCTGCCACGCGGGTAGGCTAGGAAGTGTTTGTTGGTGTCACTGTTCATGACGGGATGTCCGGTTTGAGGCCAAATGGAGCCAGTGGCGGACATTTAAGATTACAGTTATGGGTAAGATTTTGGAAAATCTACCGCCAAGAAAGCAGTGACGGCCCAGAATTGGGGGGGACGGTCAAATTTGAATTCAAAAAGCACTGTAAAACTCAAGGGGCTAGCCACGAAACAACACTTATTCACTTGAGACTTAAGCGATTGAATAGAGCACAAAGTGTTGTGCCGAGAAAAATTTGAGCCCCTAAGTTCACAAAAGACTACATACAGTACAGACAATATGACAGATACCAGAGTAAGTTTGGGCTTTGAAGGAGGAACCACCAGCGAGGTTGCACCGACCCATACGGTACGTGATGTTTCTAAAGATACTGGGGTCACGCTAGAAATCTTGAAATCCCCTCAAACGCCGAGACCGAAAAAAGATAATCAAATAATGGGACCAGTTCGCGTGTCCTCGAGGAATCCAAGATTCGATAAGCTATCAATGGAGGATAAGGGCAAGGCTGTCACCATTGAGTCAAATGAAGAGGAGGAGGACTTATAGGCTATGATTGCAGAGGTAGAAGAGGAAGAAGACGTGGAGGCAGACATCCAACCAATGTGCTCTGTAGAAAATTTATTTGAGTATGTCCCTCCGCAGAAGGTGAAAGCTAAGGTACCAAAGGATCTGGATGCAACGGAGAGTGCACTCCAAACTTCGCTCCTCCCCGATAGAGTTACCTTTGAGGGATTGCTCCTAGGATGTTTGCCTACCCTAAAATTTGAAGAGTGGGACCTCACAGATAGTGAGAAGTTCCGACACTTAGAGATGGAGAGCCTAATGAAACAGAATACGGAGGGGCCGGTGATCACATTACAGCCACAAAAATGGCTGCACAGTGTGGAGAAATTCGGGTTGTTTCATCTACTGTGGATACCACACTTTCACCACATGCCCATCACCATTTTCGTCATCAGTCAGCTGCTTTTCCTAGTACATTATGGGTACTTATGGCTGGAGGAACCTATTCCCATCATGGTGGATCTCATCCACAAAATTTCTCGGCTTCCCTGCAAGGGAAAAGACATCATGACGATAGCAGGAAATAGCGGCTATTTGGCTCTCGCGGAAGCCATGAAGAAAAAATATAAGCTCGAGAATAAAAATAGGGGTTACGCCATTAGCAGTATCAAGGATAAAGAGGTGCGCGTAACCACCCAACTCCTGGCCAGTAAAGTATTGAGAAAATGCCGCGGTGATGAAGTACTAGCGCTGGTAGTTGCATTGGCCGAACAATGTGCGGAGGGGGTCCAATTCAACTGGGCCAAGTTCCTTTGTGAAGAATTTTTGCTCAACTGCAAGGAGGCCCAGGAGTAGGGTAAGACCTTCCACTATGCGTGGTTTCTCTTGTCCATTTTGCTGGTAGTAGGAGAACTTCCGGAGGAGAGTCAGTTCCCGAGCATTGAGCATGACTTACCGGAGGCCGCGAAGTATGATTTTCTCTGGGCTACTAAGGACACAAAGTGGATTCACGATACAAGGATCTTTTGGGTGCTCATGGAGGCGAGCATCTGGATGTGGATTAATAGGAGGTCACGCCTATCCCCCATAGTGCACAACAGTCTGCGAAGTTTTGCAGACTTCAAGGTGGACATGCACAATATTTACATCAGGGCGTGAAAGGATTGGCACAACAGTGGACAAAGCTCCCATTCATAGCCACTAATGATGCAATCTTCATAGTGTTAGAGTCATGGCCTCCCAAGTGGCACACCCCAGATTTGGCGAAGTTGGATAAGACAACAATGTAGAAAAGGAAGTGTTGTGGAGGTAAATCCTCTCTGCGGACATAGGTGATCCCTACTAGCCCAAATGAGGTCTAGCAACAATCGAACAATGATAACACGCAGGTTCCTAATTGCAAATAAAATACCGATGATGAGGGCCTACCTGGAATCCAATGCTAGTACTTGTAGAAGAGTCGTCGCTCCCGTTCTCTCACTCTAGCTGGTCACAATCCCCAAGATCTTCGTGAACGGACACCTGCATATGCAAAGAACGACACAAATACAAGCATAAAATCCAATAAATGCAACTATATATCAGTCAGAAAGGATATAACTCAATCATCATTACAAAGAAAATAAGTGTGGAACCATAATGATAGTCGTCTATTATTATTGATAAACAAAGAAGAATACAACCATAGTTCTGACGTCAAATCCTCCTTTGGCTGGGTGATCAGTAGCACATGCCTTGCAAAGCTTGTTGGGAATGGGGAACAAGCCTCTCTCTCCTTGGTTACTTGGACAAAAATCTCCTCACTTTAGATTTAGCCTTATGGGAATGAAGAAGGCTTCTTGTAGCATGAGCTTAGCAATTCTCAGACTTTGGGACTTAGAATTTGGAATTGGAACTAGCTTGTCAAAGGCAAAAGGACAAGCTTTTATAGATAGAGGAGAAGGAGTTAGGATTTCTACAATATTCATGGGGTTGGCTTTATCACTAAGAAGCTTCCATGATAAGGTGGAAAACAACTTCTCTTCTATGGTGATTCGAAGCCAAACTGAACCAAATCAAGATGGAATCAGTTCATGAATGGGTTAGGAAGAACCTTCGTAAGTTTGTTTGTTAAAAACTTTACCCAACTGGGCTGGCGCGAGTGCGACTATGAGACAGAGTCCCAGCTGGCACGCCTTCTTTGGAGGATTTCCCCCATTGGTGCAAGTGATACACAGTGGAACTGCGCCAATGGAAAAAGGGTTATTTTTATGGGTATTTTGCAGAAGGTGTCTTCAGGGCATATGAAGTTCATGTCTAGGGGAATACAAGGCAAGTGTTTCCAAGTCATGTCACTTCTCACAAGCCCCGGAACGAGTCCTCCAAGGTGCAGGAGAAGGGGTAACAGGGACGGTGACAAATTACTGTGTAACAGGAAGGATGATGCCAAGCAGTGCGTCACCCAACTGGCCAAGAAAAGGCACAATGAAAAAGTGGCAGCTGAGCTCAAAGTAGTCCACGAAGCAGCATAGGTAGTCGTAGAGCAAAAGAAGGCAGCTGGAGCAGTAGTAGTGCAGACAACAGACATCGAAACAGTGTAGGTAGAGGAGGCCAAGCAGTGTCTGCATGACAGGAGGTAGAGAACATGAACCTTATAGAAGAGAGCACAGACCCAAGAACCACCTCGACCCAACTAAAACGCTCGTGCATCACAGAAAGATCGGGTCCAAGAAGAAAGGTCAATGCCTAGAAGCTGGCCATCAACTCAATCACTTTAACTTAAGGTTACCTCCATGACATCAACGAGACGGTTCGCGATGTCACTAGTGAAGCTCTCCTAGACTTCGTGACGGACCAACAGAATGTGTTGGGGGCCCTCAGGATGCAGTTGCAACAGTTAAAGGTGCAGCCCTCATAGCAGGCACTTCAACAGCAGAACATATGTTACGCACGAGGATGGCCAACACAATAGTGTTGCTAGAAGGAGTGTTGGTATCAGCAGGTGCGATGGACTGAATGACGGTTAGCATGATGAAAGGCCTCGACCTTAATCTAGCTGCCCTTCCCCGAGAAATGCTCTATCAGCTACAGGATGGAATAACAGTAGAGATGCGTGCCAGGGAGAGTTGTGCGATTCAGGTTTTGAGCGAGTAGAAGATTAATATAGAACAACATAGCTTGCAATGCGATGAATTGGTATTGCAAAACAAACAGTTGGTGCAGACGGTAGATGATGCTTGTCGATGCATCCCAGAGCTGGCTATCACAGAAGATCTACCGGTAGAAGTGTAGATTCACAGTCTAGCAAGTGGAGTCAGCGATGCTAGAGAAGAGACAACAAAGGTGTAGCCGTAGCTGAATCTCCAAATTTCCGAATTGCGGTTGAAGGTGTAGCCTTCCACTCCCATAGAGGTCAGAAAGCAGTGCGCCAGTGCTATTGCAGCAGGGATGGAAGAGATTGGAGGTGCAGTGCGTGACTGTACCACCATGTTGGAGCAGGCACTTGAGGTCCTCACAACGTTGCAAGAGGACCCCAACATTCAGTGGATGGAGATAGAGGCACATGAACTCCAACAATAATATGACATCATTAGAGGGACTGCACAGATAGTAGTCCTTACTATGCGGCTTGCGAAGATGTAGCAAGCCAAGGCATTGAAAGAGCAAGTGGATGTGTCGTGCCATAAGGAAGTCGTTCTCAAAGCGCACGTCTAGCCATGGATTGACGAAGCCTTCACAAACACAACAGATATCGAAGGAAAGCTTGTGCATATTCAGGGGATGAAGGTACAGATGCAACGCAACACACTGAAAACAGAGGGCTCAGAAGATAGAATGCAGTAGGTGCAGTAGGTAGCAGCTCAGTTTGTTGCTGATATTCAGGCCATTTGGGACCAATTGGAGGGACTCTGTGCCAAGATTTCCGCACCGAGAGAGTGACTTGAGGGCGAATCATGATGTTTGTGTTGGGGGCCTATTGGGCATGGAATCCCCCCAAAGCATGTTTTGGGGCTCAAAGCCAGGTTTCTGTCAAATATGTTGTAAGACTCATCGAATTGCGGGAGCGAAGCGCGAAATGTACATTGAGTCACAGGGTTGTCCACCCTAAGTAATGTAATGTCATGTCGGCCTACCCATGGTCCGCAAACCATGGGATTATATAAATAGAGCGAGGCTCTAAATTGTAAAGAGAATTGGAGATAGAGGAGCATGGATTAAGTCTAGAAGATAGCGGATAGAGAAGAAGTCTAAGTGTCTTGGGTCATAGTAGTAGGAAGAGGCTCTGCAACTGAGTGCGTAGTGGCCTAGTAGAGTCCGCAGTTGAGTGCGCGGACCCCTGCAGCTGAGTGCGTAGGGAGAAGTTAAGTCTGTAACCCCAGAATAAGAATAATAAAGAGAAGTTTGATTCTAAATGCTGTGTATCTGTTTCTGTATAATTTTCTATGCATTTATATTGTTTTGATTATCATGCGCACTTATATGAATATAGAACACTGTTAAGGATAATTGGGCTCATACAGATAAGTTAGTAATTGGATAATATCATAATAATATTAAGGAACTTGGGTAATAACACAAATCACGCCTTGAATAGAGCTGCGTGAAGGCAACATTACAGGTTGCAAGGTACTGATAGGTGTGCATAGAAGCATGTGTGCAGGGTCAAACCGCGCACCACCGAAAAACCATCAGACATGTCTAAGGTGTGGAAACCTAGTTCTAGCACACCCCCATACTACTTTCGGTGAGACCTCAATCCACGCTCTGCGGTCTATTGTCGAAAGGGCCAGTAGTACTGGGATTTGTTTGGCTAAATCATCTTTGAACCTGGGTCAGGCCCCTATAAGCCAACCATCCAATTTTTCCTCCTTTATCTCAAACTTTATCTTCTCAGGTTCCTTTGGTAGGACTTCATGTTTAATAACATCTTTCACCTCTCTAAACAACACATCTCGGTTGTACACAACCTTCCTTGTTGCTGGTTTCGAAAGCTTATAACATTTAAAACCATCCTTATACCCAATAAAGATGCACCTTTCATATTTACTATCCAACTTTGTTCTTTTCTCCTTTGGAACATGTACATATGCATCACATCTAAATGCCCTCAGATGTGAAAGAGAAGGTTTCTTACTAGTCTACACCTCTTGTGGAAGCTTATCCTCCAACGCTGATGAAGGTGATTTGTTGACTAGGTAACATGCCATCTCCATCACCTTTGCCCATAATTCCTGTCCTAACCCGGCACCACTGAGCATGCTTCTTGCCTTTTCCATCAATTCCCTATTCATTCTTTCTGCAACTCCATTTTTATGAGGTGTGTATGGAGTAGTCTTCTACCGTGCTATACCACACTTCTTACAAAAATCTTCAAATTCCTTCTTGCAAAATTCTCCACTGTTATCTGACCTCAGTGCCTTTATCTTCTTCTCTGTTTGGTTTTCCACCAGAGCCTTAAATTCTTTAAACTTGTCAAAGACTTCAGATTTTTTACTTAGGAAATATATCCATGTATTCCTTGAGAAGTCATCTATAAATGATACATACTACACAAAGTTACCTAGTGATGGAACCTACACAGGTCCAAACACATCACTGTGCAAAAACTCTAATATTTGTTTCACCCTCTCAGCTCTAAAGGGGAAACTCACCCGATTTTTCTTCCCATGTACACAATTTTCACAGAAATCAAAATCCATAGAGAAATTAGACATACTTTCTACCATACCATTACCATGTAGTATTCGAAGGCCCTTCTCTCCAATATGTCCAAGAATTTGATGCCATAGCATGGTCTTTTCTCCAAAGACCACTAGATTTTCTACTCCATTTTCAAGAACCATAGAACTGTTGCACCCATCAATAACAGTGCTACCATGAAGCTTGTACAGAGTTCCAATCTAAACTACCTGCATCAATACACATGCTCCCCGAATCATCTTGCAGGTATCTTTCTTGAATACTCTTTTTACACCTGCATCATCCAACTTGCTTACACAAATCATATTTCTGGCCAATGCAGGAATATGCAGAACACCCGAAAGTTTTCTAATCCTTCCACCTTGCAACTTCAACTTGACTTTTCCGCCTCCGACAATTCTATCCTTTTTGTCATCCCTTAAGAAGACATCACTACCATCATATTTATCATACTCACAAAACCACTCCCTATGGGGAGTGAAGTGAAAGGATGCAACTGAAGTAATCAACTGTGCCTCATGATCTACATGTGTACTTGAAGAAGAGGTCAAGTACACATCCCCACCTTCATCTGAGGTGTTTTTCGCCTTTGCCAAAGGAGCATCATCAGATCCCTTTCCTTTCTCAGGAGATTTAGATCTACAATCCTTTTTGAAGTGCCCTTCCTTTCTGTATTTCCAACACACCTTTATAGGTTTTCCTGGATATTTAGATCTCCCCTATATTTATATCTCCCACTTGAGAAATTTTTTTTTTCTATTCTGGGACTGTCCTCGTATAGATAAGGCATCTCCATTCTGGTCCTCCATATTTTTCCTATTCATCTCCTCTGATAGCAAGGATGAGACTATTTCATCAAACCGCAAGGTAGTTGTATTGCTACCTATTTCAACAACCAGAATATCCCACAAATCTAGTAGTGAACATAACAAATTTATGAACTTATCTTCATCTGAAATTTTTATATCAATAGATAACAACTGGCTTACCACATTATTAAAGGCATTCAAATGCTCTGCCACCAAGTCTCCATCTTCATCCTCAGGTTATACAATTTTTTTCGTTGGAAAAATTTGTTCACGAGAGACTTAGATTGGTATAAAGTCCCTAACTTGTCCCACAAAGCCTTCATTGAAGCTTCCCTTGATACATTCAACAATACTAAATCTGAGACACACAATCGTATTGTGCTCTTTGCCTTCCAATCCAAATTTGCCTAGTCTTTGGCTGGCATTGTTGTTGGTTAGTACCCGGATCTACCGTGATCCACTGAGATTTATCCACAAGGAGATCCTCCATCTAGAGTCTCAACAACTCAAAAATTTGACCATTAAATTTCTCGATCTCTATCTTTCCACTGCTCGTCATCTTCTTTCACCACAATAATCAATCCTATATATCTCCCACTGAATAGGGTCTAGCACAGGCCTAAGAAAATCCCCTAAGTAGCAAAGGCATCCCCTTGAAGATGAAACAACTCTTACACCAAATGAAGGTTGTAACCTCATACAAAAATTACCTGCATACAAATTCTAAAAACATAAAATAAACAGTAGTGAGAGCATAAAAAATAAAATAGATATACACAAATATTTTCCCCTGGATCCCAAAACCAGGAGTACCAGATTAATTTTTCATGATATTATTTTCAATGTTACAACATGTATATATACATGTTGAAGCATCCATAAACCCCAATCCATTAACCCTGGATTAGAACATAACCGTAGTTCCCTTGATCGGATATACAAAATACCATGGACATAAAACCATCATGCCCAAAACCATGTGTAAAATCCATGCACAAAACCATAGGTAGGTTCCCCCACCTAATATAGGGTCCAATTTTTTTTCCCAGGGTGCTGCCCTTGACCCCGTGCAGGGGGGCTACTAGCCCCCAACAAGGGGGACTACTACCCTCCCTACTATGCTTGACGCAACATATAGGGGGCCTACCACCCTCCTCGTGACCCCCCCCTGAGTGTGGGGTAGTCCTGGAAAGAATATAACACACAGGCAACACAACATGCTCCTTAGAAGAGGTAACCTCCTACAAAGCCCTATCTCCAGAATCTAGGGACATTTTCGCATGGCTATATTTTGAGATGCCTGGTATCATCCCTTCATTTGTGGAGCACCACACTGACACATGCCATGATTCTTACCCAGTTAGGAAAAAGAAACATTAGCTTCACTCATTTGGAGAACCCATTAGGTGCGCCTTCTCGTGTTTTTGGTACATCCTTCTTTCCAGTTTGCATATTTTGATAGATGGATGTTTTCACTTGGGGTATTGGATTTCAAAATTGCAGGATATCAACACCTTCATAGCAAGATAAATCCCTTGGTGGTAATCTATAGTTAAGGTATCATCCTCCACACAGCATGATAGGCTTCCTCCACTGCCTTTCATATCTCACCATCACATCTTTGACATTAACAATACGGTTCACCATCTCGACCACACTTACCATCACCTTCTACCTACACATGGTAGGAATCCACATCGGTAGATAGAGCCCCACCTGCATGAATCACCCCATTTCATAGTCCCTTGCACACTATTGGCATCCATGTTCATTCCCTGAGGTTCGGGAGTCATTTTACACATATGTATCAAAGATTAACCTCATACTTCTCTTATTTTCACCTTGCTTTCCTCCCCTACTCCTGGGTTGCCATCCTTGATCACAGATGGATAATGTATTGAATTGCATGCACCACGACATGCTACATTGGGCCTACCATCCACCCATGTTACCATAGCCCATTTGTATCACTTCTTCTGCCTCATCAAACCCACACCGAGACTAGCCAATGGGGCCCCTACCCTTCGCAAAACACACCTTACCTCCATCATCGTGCAAGTCACTATTTTTATGGGGCACCCATCTCTGTGTATGTACATTCAAACCACCTTCATATTCTTTTGGCAAGTGTACAAATATTTTTTTTTAAGAAAAATCCTCCCACCCATATTTTCATGTCTTTTACCCAGTGGCAATTTCTAGTCACCCTTGGTTGGAGCTCGCACATCACCCACAGTCATTACCATCTTCACTCTAGTCAGAACATACTTACACCCACCCTGGAAATCCTACTGACTCCAGGGCCATCCCTATCAACAAACGTGTTTTGACTGCCACCATTTTCATAATAGCTCTGACCTCAGGCCAATTGTCCATATCCACTCATAGTGTCAACTCTCATTCTCATGCCCTATTTAACCCACACTATTACAATATGTTTACACCTTATATTGATTCCTTGACTGTTATACGGGAATAGTGTCCACACTGATGCTGCTATTCCCACTAAGATGTGTGGCTATCTTAGAAACAAACAATCAAAGTCTACTGTTGATTCCTTTTATGA
>APFE031126656.1:39701-79160 GCA_000404065.3 Pinus taeda
GAAACAAGAATAGATTTATTTAGATAAAAAGTAGCAAGAGGATTACAACCATGAGCAGCTCTGACCCAGCATCATCCTTCGGCTAAGAAGCCCTTCTTTCACCTCAAGCAAAGCAAAATCACCCAACATTGTGAATGTACACTAGAATACCAACAACACTTCTCTATAAGTTACAAAATTCCAGCCTCTGGATCTCTGTGAAGAAGGATCCATATATAGATGATTACAGAGAGGTGAGTCATCTTTTGGGATCTTGATTAGTGTCTTCTCTCTGATAGTACTTGCTTCCACTTAGAGAATGAAGATCTCTTACTCATCCCTGGTCAAAAATGAAGTGGCAAGTGTCAAAGGGGAAGATTCTGGAAGATTCCATGATCTTCCACCTCGCATTTTGGTCCCTGCCATTTGTCCATTCCCGACCATTGCACCCTACAGAGGAGAAAAACAGTATGCATCACACCCTGTACATTGGGAAGGTGATATGCATCGCACCCTCTGCATTGAGCTTTAAGTATGGTCCAGTTTTGACCATTTATGAGAATTTTTCAGTGGAGAACTCCTGGGAGATGACGTAATTAGTTGACCTTGTTCCTTTAGGCAGTGAAGCAACACTTTTAGGGACTTAAGATCCCTCAGTTTATGGACATTTGTGATTGGGGTTGAATTGCCCAAAAATGTCTATAACAATATGTGTTCCATTTCTTTGTAATATATAATTTTCTAACACCTAGAGACAGCCTTAGATTGTTTACAAGACTAGTGCCTTGACACATCTAGATTTCATGTGTCTCAAATGATTCTTAGTAAAATGGAGACATCAAGTATATTCTATATGTATATAAGAAGATAGATTGGGTTGGTCCATTCATCTAAAGGAGTAAGACATGGATTTCTAGTACTTCTTCACATGTACAAATCTCATAGATATATGCATAAAACGGTGGAGGTTGAGTAGTTCGAGGACTTACATTTTAATAATATTTAATAGAGAAATGAGAGAGGACAAGAATAAGGAGCAACTCATCACATACATCTTAAAGCTTCAAGAATTCTACCTTTAACACATAGAGCTTGAAGTACTAAGGATTTCTACACTTGTTTGAGTTACAAGTAGAAATGATGGTTAAAAGAGGGACTGAATGCTAGGATTCATGAAGAGAAGTTTTTAAATATATAATTTCAATAATCCATATAGGCACATGAATTAACGATATCGATACAAATGAATCTGTGAGTAAGTTACAAGCACATGCATTAACATATCAATACAAATGAATCTGTGAGGCAGTTTGAAATACTTCTAGCAGCTATGATTACATGAATTCAGAAAAGAACATGAACATAATGGGTTTTAACAGAGGGATAACATACTTTAATAATCAAAGGAGGAATCACCACCATATGCTTGATATTCTGAAAATTTTGTCTTATAAAGCCATATAGTCTAAAAATAACATGTAGTGTTTTATTTAGAATTTATGAACCTTTGTTAAGTGTTTCTTCCCCATATATATCTAGAGAGGAGGAGAGTGGAACATTCATTACATCAAATTATCTTAGGTCAAGTCTTAGATGTCAGGTTGACTAGTTGTCTCGGAAGGGAGGCACATTACAAGATAACAAATCAATCAATCACATAAGAATGTCAACAAAATATCTTTGTGCCCATCCTGTTCTCACTTCTGCTTCATGCTGCAATTTTCTCATGATATGGCCTCCTACGTTACTCAGCTTCCTCTTGTTGCTTCATCCTTTACTGCTTGTATCGTCCCTCCTTTAAAGTTGGGAGTGGGTGCTATCAGTTTCATACCGCATTACTGAAGTGGAGGACCCCTGGGTGGTACCTTGTTCCGCTCTGTATGGGAGACCATGCCGGATAATTAAATCCTCCTGAGCTACTAAGTCCCTTTTTACTCTTGTCAGTGCCAACCCTGTTTCTGTGTCACAATGGGCCTTTCTGGATCAGCCCATGTCGGGTTTGAATGCACCAGCTATTTTCTTAAAATCCACAATTGTCGACCCATCATGCCTTTAAATTCCTGCACTGCACTATCGGCACCCTGATATGCCTGGTAATGCACTTATGGTGTGATATGGAGGACTTTCCGGTTCTGGCCCCTTTGCTTCCACCACTTTCTATACTATTCGTCATATGACCAAGATCTTGAACCAGGTGCTTAGCCCCAAGGCGCTAAAGCCTTTAAAAGCTTGTCCGGGGGCATTTTTCCTTTAATACATGAAATCTTGCACTTTTGCGATTTATATTTTTTTCCATTAATATTTCCTGTGGACCCTTGCATGTAGGTTTTAACCCCATATATAAATTACCTACATACGAACTCTAAAACATAGAAAATAAACAATGTGAGAGCATAACACATAAAACACATATACACAGAGATTTTCCCCTCGATCCCAAAACCGGGACTACCAACTTGATTTTTCATTATGTTCCTTTCAATGTTACAGTAAATATTTATACATGCCAAAGCATCCAATACCATGGACCGAAAACCATCGTGTCCAAAACCATGGACCGAAAACCATCGCATCCAAAACCATGTGCGAAAACATGTAAAAAACCATAGGTAGGTCTACCCAAATTAATATAGGTTCCAAAAAAAAATTCCTCGGGACGCTGCCCCGAACCCCGTAGAGGGGGGCTACATGCTGCCTTCAAACCCCCCGAACAAGGGGGGCCGCCACCCCCCCGCTGCACAATCGATGCAACAAAAGGGGGGCTTTGCCCCCCCTCTAACCCCCCGGTTAACTACGTAGGATAGTCGTGGAAAGAATATAACACAACCCAACATTCTCCTAATTGTTGTTTTCTTTCCACAAGGGGCCACATCAGAGATTAGTCATTTATCTAGCCCTGCAACGCTCATTGTTTCTCTACACCAAGAGAACTTCTCAGAGCTCGCATATTTTGTCAATGCATCTGCAGTATTCTTCAAAGTGTCCACCTTTACCAGCAACACCTGTTTGTCTTCTATCATATCCCTCACAAAACCACTCTCGTATTTCTCATACTCGCAGAACCACTCTCTATAGGGAGTGAAGTGAAAGGATGCACCTGAGTCAATCAACTATGCCTCATGATCTACATGTGTACTTGAAGAAGCCAAGTACACATCCCCACCTTCATCTGAGGTGGTTTTTACCTCTGCAGAAGGAGCCTCATCACATCCCTTTCCTTTGTCAAGAGCTTTAGATTTATAGTCCCTTTTAAAGTGGCCTTCCTTTCCACATTTCCAGAACACCACCTTTATAGGTTTTCCTGGAGATTTAGATCTCCCTCTAGATTTAGATCTCCGACTCGATGATTTATTTTTGTTTTTGTTCTAGGACCGTCCTCGTACAGACAAGGCATCGCCATTCTGGCTCTCCATATTTTTCCGTCTCATCTCCTCCGTCAGCAAGGCTGAGACTATTTCATCAAACTGCAAGGCAGTTGCATTGCTACCTATTGCAATAACCAGACTATCCCACGAATCTGGTAGAGAACACAACAAACTGATGCACTTATCTTCATCTGAAATTTTAATATCAACGGATGCTAACTGACTTACCAGAGTATTAAATGCATTCAGATTCTCTGTCACTGAGTCTCCATATTTTATCCTCAGGTTATACAGCTTTTTCCACAGGAACTGTTTATTCACCAGAGACTTAGATTGGTACAAAGTCCCTAACTTGTCCCACAAAGCCTTCACCATAGCTCGCCCTGATACATTTAGCAACACTGAATCTGAGACACACAATCATATTGTGCTCTTTGGCTTCTGATCCAACTTCTTCCATTCTTCATTAGACACTCCCATTGGTTTTGTACCCGGATCTACCATGATCCACTGATCTTTATCCACCAACAGATCCTCCACCTTGAGTTTCCACAACTCAAAAATCTAACCATTAAATTTCTCGATCTCTATCTTTCCATTGCTCGCCAACTTCTTTCACCACCAAAATTGATCTCACTGATCTCCCACTGAACAGGGTCTACCACAGGCCCGAGCGAAACCCCGCAGCAACAAAGGCATCCGCTTGAAGCCAAAACAACTTTGATACTAAATGCAAGTTTTAACCCCGTACAGAAATTACCTGCATATGAATTCTAAAACACATAAAATAAACAATGCAAGAGCATAACAAATAAAACACATACACAGAAATTTTCCCCTGGATCCCAAAACCGGGACTACCAGCTTGATTTTTCATTATTTTCCTTTCAATGTTACAATACATATTTATACATGCCGAAGAATCCAATACCATGGACCAAAAACCATCGCGTCCAAAACCATGGACCGAAAACCATCGTGTCCAAAACCATGGACCGAAAACCATCACGTCCAAAAAATATGTGTGAAAATCATGCACAAAACCATAGGTGGGTATGCCCAACCTAACATAGGGTCCAAAACCAAAAATTTTCGGGGCGCTACCCTGGACCCCATAAAGTGGGGTTACGAGTACCCCTCAAACCCCCTATGACCTCCCCCACTCTGACCCTCGGTTAACTACGTGGGCTAGTCGTGGAATGAATATAACACAACCCAACAGAGGCAGGGGCCTATGCTGACAGGGGTAGGTGGTTAGCCCCATTCCCCAAGCGCATGGCCCCATGCGGCCATAATTTTCCGCTACATGCCTTACTAGACATTTAAATTGAGCGACATAATGCACTTAATTCGACATGAATCTCGCCAGTGCCAGGTGAAATTGTCGTTCGACGTGCCCTAGAAAGGCGGAATTCACAGGATGATTAGTAGTTCAATGTAGTTTGTAGATCAATTAGTAGGGAAAACTTGGAGAGAGCATAACTTCTTCCGTTTTAGGCCAAATTGAGCCCAACAAAGACCCAACTGGGGGTTTTTGACTATTTTTGAATCCATTGGAGACATAATATTTATATTATGAGCATTGTAAATCTATGTAAACACAAATTTGAGCACTTGATAAAAGAGGCCCAACATCGGAAGCTGGACCAGGAAATGTAGCCCAGGAGGGGTGAATTTCTTTATCCTTATTTCTGTTATGTGTTTATGATATGGTATTGTTTCTCTGTTTATGTTTTTAACTAAGTTTTAAAATCATTATTTTTTGTGTTTTGTAAAGTGATCCATTAACCAAAATACATAAAATTTTACTTGCAATTTTTCCATCACCTTGAAGTTTGCATAACAGATCAGTTTAAAAGGATCAATATTATATAACCATTAAATTCACATCCAAAAATACCATGTGCCATATAATTTAAACCCAATTGTTACAATCCACTTAACAAGAAATGAATTCCTAGTGGTGTTGGAATTATGAAATAGTGGTGTTGGAATTATGAAATAGTGGTGTTTTCATAACATAAAGGATAAGTAATCAAGAGTGCATTCAAACTTTCAAGAAAACACGGGAACATACACTGACTCATGTATCATTCATGATAGCATTAGGAATGCAATAAATCCATTGAATTATTGAAATTAATAGTCATAAAAATAAGCCATGGGGTTAATGTAAGGAAACTTGTTACAAAGTCGTTCCAAGGCTCAATCCAACAACCATACAAAATGAAGAATAAACCATGGGGTCAATGTAAATAACCTTGTTAGGAACTCATTCCAAGGTTCAACCCAACAACCATAAAAAATGAAGATTTTTGTTATTTATCAAAATATTAAAGAATATGAAAGAAGGAAAAATTGATGTTCACAATGAACAAGGCAATCAAATAACTTAAGAATATTATATAAACAAAAAAGGGGACCAATTTTATTTATAAAAAATGGAAGGGGACTTGTTGGGAATCCAACAGATACCAAGTATTGCATGTCTTCTATTTCTGCATGAGTCGTTGAGAACTCTAGAGGTTTAATTAGTGAAGTAAGTTTTAGATCTTTTTTCGGAGCCATGTGAGAAAAATTTACTGGGTCCTAAGGACGAGAGTATCAGAAACTATATAATTCCTATGTATTTGTGGGATCCAATAATTGTACTTAACCCAGTAGTTAGGGTACTAACCAAGGATGCTCAACTATACCCTTAACTATACTACTTGACTACTTAAGAAATAGAGAATGGTAATCTCCAATGTTGTTCTTGGTGTACTCTAGCAAAAAAAAGTTGAATAGCTTATCTATAATTGGTTTCAAGTATGTCTATAGGACTTCCTATATGCCTAAAAGTATGTCAAAGTGAGATCCTATATACAAGTGTTGTCTAAAGGGTACCAACAATGATTTCCAACTAGGTGAAACCGTGTGTAGTTCCTACATGTATTCTTTGCCAACCATAGTTTCACACACCAAATGGTAGATCAATACATTATTTAAATACATCGATACATGTTTCTTAAAATAAAAAAAAAGGTCTACTAGCCCCAGAAAAAGCTCTTAAAATCACTATAAAATAACTACTAAAAAATCCTAACCTTGACAAGATATATATAATAAAACATAATGATTAAAAATCTAAAAAAAAATCCATGTAATTCGGTATATCATCTCAATATTTTGAAAATTTTAGAGTTTGAAACTGATGCAGGAGCATCCGGAATTAGCTAGCAATGTGATTGTATGTTCACATGTTGTGGCTTACAAGAGATGAATTTCATTGACCTAAGTGATCAAAGTCAGTTTTAGTAGAGAGGGTTGGATTTGTTGAATTAATCTTTATCTTAATTATTGTAATGATTAGAATATTGTATTATTTTTAGACTAAGAGATATGTTGTTAGTATAGGTGTGTCTTAGAGCTTGGAAATAGGGATTTGATTGTTAGACTGATAAAAATAGGGATTGAGTTGTCAATGCAGTTAGGATAGGATTTGATTCATAAAAGAAAAAGAATGTAATGAAAAAGGGATTAGATGATTGAGAATATAGTGTGTAAGAGAGAGTTTGAGTGACAGGGATAGGGTTTGAGATTAAACAGAGGTCAGACAAACTGTTGTAATCAAGCCGAGAGGGCTAAGACTTTGTAATTTACTTTTTGTTGAATAAATGATTAAGTGTGGTGTTGCATGTTAATCCTAGTGCAAAAGTTCATTCATATCTGTGTATCGACGTTCTGGACTTAATCAAGTATTCTTCTCTATTTAAATGCTTTATTCATAAATCACAGTCAATTTGTGTTAAGGGTTAATATTGAGCTTAAGCGCTAAAAAAACTTTCCTTAAGCACTTTTCCTTAAAGTATGAATTAAAGCACATGGGTTGTATTTGATAAGTGGGAAGCGGTATCTTGCACGCCCAAAATGTTGTAAATGGTATTGGGAAATTTCACGTGATTACCTTTTTTGGTTGACACGTAGCATGAGAAAACCATTTTTCTCGCATGTTCTTGACTTGATATCGTCTGTGCAAGAATCCATGACAGTCGTTCGATTGGATGGGTCACATTGACGGTGGAGATCGTCTGGGTTAGTTGGTGAGCAAACGACACGCTAACTGTTGGATCTAGAGGAGAGAAATAAACGATGTGGATTGAAGCACTGGATAAAAGGAGAAGTCAATGAGTGACCGACATTGATTGGCTAGATAAGCGGGACCCTCAGGGGGAAATACACATACAAAACCTATTTGCGCACAACTGATTGGCTCTAAAGCTAAACAGTAGACAAATTATAGGCTATCACCTCATTTTCGTCAACCTCCTGCATCATTTTGGTATAAGAGCACAGCGATTAAGTTCTGCTACTGTAAACATGCCATCGAGGAGAGGAGCTAGCATATGTTGGGGGAGACCTATAGCAAATGCAATTCTGCTGGATGAGATCCAGAGTCTGCTTACAAGGATGTAGACAGTGGAGATTGCTCAGAGGAGAGCAAC
Source organism: Pinus taeda (assembly GCA_000404065.3). Lineage (NCBI taxonomy): Eukaryota > Viridiplantae > Streptophyta > Pinopsida > Pinales > Pinaceae > Pinus > Pinus taeda. Next base: position 47,530 of record APFE031126656.1, read on the forward strand.
TGATGAAGGAGATGTCAGTGCTATGGAAGAATCTTCTGAGGAAGAAGAAGAAGATGAAAGTGAAGCTGCCAAAGTTCTCAAGATCAAGTGGAAGACCAAATATTGAAATACCTTTGTATGATGGGAACCTCAATGTAGAAGAGTTGATGGACTGGATCAGTTCATTGGATAAGTATTTTGACTATGAGGAAGAGGTTGATGACAAAAGTAAGGTGAAATTTGTAGTTACCATATTGAAGAGTCATGCAGCTATCTGGTGGGATGAATTACAAACATCTAGAGCAAGAAAAGGGAAGTCCAAGATCAAACAATGGGATAAAATGGTAAGTAGATTGAAAGCCAAATTTATGCCAAAAGAGTATCAGTTAAATATTTTTAGACAGTTACAGAATTTGAGGCAAAAAGGAATGACTATCAAATAATACATAGAAGAGTTTTACAAGATGAGTATTAGAGCAGGACATGCAGAGGATGATGTAGAAAAAGTAGCAAGATACACAAATGGGTTGAGATATGACATGCAGGATAAAATCAACTTGTTGAGTCTAAGGACAATTAAAGATTCCTATCAAGTAGCTTTGAAGGTAGAAGGGAAGATGCTGAGGAAGAAAAATCAGAGAAATAGAGGAAAAAGTTCAGCAAGAGGTAGAGGAACTACCAGATCAAGATTTCAGCACCCTCAGGGTGAAGCTGGAAGTTCAAGTAGTAGACCACCACAAAGAGGAGAATTTAGTAGAGGAATATTTTCACCCAAAGGAAGAGGTCGAGGAAGATAAATTTGGTGTTACACATGTGGAGAATGGGGACATGGATCATGGGACTGTCCTCATAATAAATCAACAAATCAGAGAAATGTGAATGTGGCTAAGGCAAGGGAAGAAAAACCTCAAATTGCAAACAAGGAAGAATCACCTAAAGTAGGAGAATCCTTGTGTTTGAAAAGGGTATTGCTTAAGGCGAGACAGGAGAACCAGCTCAGAGAAAGAGTTTACTCATAACTACATGCAAGTCTAAAGGAAAATGTTGCAAAGTGATAATTGATAGTGGAAGCACTGATAACCTTGTTTCTACAGAAATGGTGGACAAGCTAGGATTAGTGAAAACAATACACCCTACTCCTTACAAAGTATCATGGTTACAAAAAGGACATCAACTTATTGTGACAAAACAATGCAACGTAGAGATACAGATTGGTACTTATAAGGATTTGATATTGTAATGATGTAATGCCAATGGATGTATGCCATGTGTTTCTGGGAAGACCTTCACAGTTTGATCGGAAAGTTATCCATGATGGGAGAAGAAATACTTACACTCTAGAGAAGGATGGAAATAAGCACACACTGCTTCCATTGAAGGATGAAACGGACAAAGAAGTGTCTGGAAACAATTTTATGTTGATGAGTGGGAAAGAATTGCTGCAAGAAGTCAAGAATGATGAACAAATGCATTTTGCTCTCATAAGGAGACCTAAGGTAATTTTAAATTTCACAAACTTAGATGATTTATCTGAAGAAATCAAAACTCTGTTGAATGATTTTGTTGATATTATTGTGGATGAGTTGCCAAATGCATTACCACCCATCAGGAGTATTAGCTATCATATTGATCTAATACGTGGAGCAAGTTTGCCAAACAAAGAAGCATACATATTAACTCCTCAAGGGAATGCAAAAGTTGGAAGACAAGTACAGGAATTGATGGATAAGGGATTAACCAGAGAGAGTCTTAGTCCATGTGCTGTGCCAATAGTACTCAGTCTAAAGGAAGGTGGTGAATGGCGTTTATGTACAGATTCCAGAGCCATAAACAAGATTACTATCAAGTATAGATTTCCTTTACCAAGCATGGATGATTTTATGGATTGTTTAAGTTGGTCAAGGTATTTTTCTAAAATAGATCTGAAGAGTGGATATCATCAAATAAGGATTAGAGAGGGAGATGAATGGAAGTCTGCATGTAAAAAAAAATAGTGGGTTGTATGAATGGTTAGTGATGCCTTTTGGACTCACTAATGCACCTAGCACATTCATGAGATTAATGAATGAAGTCTTGAAGGAATATGTAGGAAAGTTTGGCATTGTTTATCTTGATGATATTCTAGTTTTCAGTAGAAGCAATGAAGAACACCTAGAGCATCTTAAGTTGGTTTTAAGAACTCTGCAGAAAGAGAAACTGCTGATAAATTTGAAGAAATGTAGTTTCATGAAAGAAGAATTAATCTATTTTGGATTTTTATTTTCTAAATAAGGTTTGAAAATGGATCTAGAGAAAGTCCAAGCAATTTGGAACTAGCCTACTCCAAGAAACATATTTGAGGTAAGAATTTTTCATGGTCTTGCAAGTTTTTATAGAAAATTTATCAGAAGTTTTAGTCAGATTTGTGCACTAATTATTGAAACAATCAAAGAGACTAATCATCCATTCAAGTGGACAGAAGCAACAAACCGAAATTTTAAGTTGTTGAAGAAGAAAATTACAGAGAAACCAGTTTTAGCTTTACCTGATTTTGGGAAAGTTTTCCAAGTTGAAACTGATGCTAGTGGAGTTGCAATTGGAGCAGTTTTGAGTTAGGAACAAAGACCAATAGCCTACTTTAGTGAGAAACTAAATGAATCTAAGAAGAAGTATTCTTCTTATAATAAAGAATTTTATGCTATTGTGCAAGCTTTAAAAAAATGGAGACATTATTTGCTACCAAACGAGTTTGTATTATATTCTGACAATCATGCATTACAATTCATAAATGACCAACCAAAATTGAACCAGGAACATGCCAAGTGGGTAGAGTTTTTACAGAGTTTTACTTTTGTGATAAAACACGCAAGTGGTAAGTTGAACAAAGTTGTTGATGCTTTGAGCAGGGTAAATTTCATTGTACAAGAATTAAGAGTTGGTGTTGTAGGATTTGAAGAAATGGTTGATATGTATAAAGATGATGCATAATTCAAATATATTTATGCAGTTATACAAAATCCAATATTTCATAATAGAATTCAATGGTTAGATTATCTTATCCAAGGAGGTTTACTGTTTAAAGGTAAAAAATTGTGCATTCCCAAATGTTCTATGAGGGAAAACATAATCAAGGAGAAACACAATGGAGGATTATCTGGTCACTTTGGACAAGACAAAACCTTTGCTAAGGTAAATGCTTTTTACTATTGGCCAAAGATGCAAACTGATGTTAAGATATTTTTTGAGAAGTGCAGGATATATCAACATGCTAAATGAAGAAGCCAAAATATAGGATTGTACCAGCCATTGCCAATACTAGACTAACCATGGGATGCAATTAGTATGGATTTTGTTTTGGGGTTACCTAGAACTCAAATAGGGAATGATTCCATTTATGTTGTGGTAGATAGATTTTCCAAAATGGCACATTTTATTGCATGTAAAAAGACTAGTGATGCAACACATATTGCTAATGTTTTTTTTCAGAGGTTGTAAGGTTACATGGATTGCCTATGAGTATTGTGTTTGATAGGGATACAAAGTTTGTTGGGCATTTATGGAGAACTCTTTAGAAGAAACTATGTACCAACCTTAGTTTCAGTTTAGCATGCCATCCTCAAACAGATGGACAAACCAAAGTGGTAAACAGAATCTTGGGAAACATATTGAGAAGTTTAGTTTATAATAATTTGAAGCAGTGGGATTTAGCACTTGCTTAAGCTGAGTTTTCTTATAATGACACTCCAAACCAAAGTACTGGGATGAGTCCATTTCAAATTGTTTTTGGAATGAATCCAAGAGGTGTGTATGAGATTAGAAATTTGGTTAAACAGGAGACAAGAAGTACAAACGATGAAGATTTTGCAGAGCATATGCAAAGACTACAAGAAAATGTCAAATACAGATTGCAAGAAAGCAGTGGAAAATACAAACAGAGAGCTAATATGAAGAGGAGAGAAAAGGAATTCCAAGTGGGAGATCTAGTGATGGTATACTTGAGAAAGGAAAGATTTCCTGTTGGGACTTACAATAAACTAAAGATGAAAAAGATAGGACCATGCAGAATTGTGAGGAAGTTTTCAACTAATTCTTATGAAATTAAATTGCCAGAAGGGATTGGAATATCACCTATCTTCAATATTGAAGATTTGTATCCATATAAGGAGACAGAGTTAGAGCTACAGAAGGAACCTACAGGAGATGAAGTTCAAACATTAAGTTGGGAAGAACAAATGCCAAAGACAGTCAAGAAAGAGGTGGAAGCTATTTTGGAGAAAAGAGTATCCAAAAGAACCATAGGACAAATTTATTTTTAGTATCTAGTCGAATGGAAGGGACAACCAATGGAGGATGCCAGTTGGATAACAACAATAGAATTATAGAAGTACAGAGTCAATCCTGAAAGTTTGACGAAGGATTCTTTTCTTCCCCGGGAGTCTGATGCAGGAGCATCTGGACTTATCCAGTAATGTGATTGTATGTTCACATGTTATGGATTACAAGAGATGAATTTCATTGACTTGAGTGGTCAAAATCAGTTTTAGTAGAGAGTGTTGGATCTCTCAAATTAATCTTTATCTCAATTATTGTAATAATTAGAATATTGTATTATTTTTAGACTAAGAGATAAGTTGTTAGTATAGGTGTGTCTCAGAGCTTGGAAATAGGGAGTTGATTGTTAGACTGATAAAAATAGGGATCGAGTTGTCAATGCAGTCAGGATAGGATTTGACTCATAAAATAAATATAATGTAATGACAAAGGGATTAGATGATTGAGAATAGAGTGTGTAAGCAAGAGTTTGAGTGACAAATATAGGGTTTTAGATTGAACAGAGGTCAGAAAAACAATTGTAATCGAGCCAAGAGGGCCAAGACTCTGTAATTTACATTTTGTTGAATAAATGATTGAGTGTGGTGTTGCGTGTTAAAGAAGTTCATTTGTATCTGTGTATCAATGTTCTAGACTTAATCGGGTATTTTTCTCTGTTTAAACGCTTTATTCATAAATCATAGTCAATTAGTGTTAAGGGTTAATATTGAGCTTAAGCGCTAAAAACCTTTCCTTAAGCGCTTTTCCTTAAAGTATGAATTAAAGCACGTGGGTTGTATTTGATAAGTGGGAAGCAGTATCTCGCGCGCCCAAAAGGTTGTAAATGGTATTGGGAAATTTCACGCGATTACCTTTAGCGATCGACATGTAGCACGAGAAAACCAATTTTCTCGCGTGCTCTCAACTTGATATCATCTATGCAAGAATCCGCGACAGTTGTTCGATTGGATGGGTATTGTCTAGGTTAGTTGGTCAGCAAACAATGCTATAACCATTTGATCTGGAGGAGAGAAATAAACAACGTTGATTGAAGCACTTGATAAAAGGAAAAGTTAACGAGGGAATGTCAATGATTTTTAAGATAAGCGGGACCCTCAGGGGGAAAGACACGTACAAAACCTATTTGTGTAGCTAATTCGTTCTAAAGCTAAACAATAGTCAAATTATAGACTACCACCTCATTTTCGTCAACCTCCTGCGTCAGAAACTTCACCCAAAACACTTATTCTAAAAATTCTAAGATGACTCTTTCAAAACTAATTTCAAGATTAGTCACAAACCTTATCCATAGATCATATATATGAACTTATAATGAATTTGAACTTGAAATTTTGATCACCTATACTATGGTATTTCTTCTCATTCTCGACAAAATTTGACTATTTGAAAGAAAATAAGCTATAATGAAAATGAAGAGATTACTTGTTTGAGACTAATTTTAGAATTAGTCACAAACCCTAACTTCAATAGGCTATACTTCTAAAATATAAATTTTGTTTTTCAAACATCTAAAATAAATGTAGGAAAAATAAAAATACAACTTGTTTGAGACTAATTCAAAAAATTAGTCACAAAACTTGATTTTCATTGGCTATATCTCCAAAATTATAGTGAACTAGAACTTAAAATTTTGACAACATGTACTTTGATATTTTTCTTAGTCTCTTCAAAATTTCGTTGTCTAGAACTTCCTAGAAAAAAATATAGCAAAAATTCCAAGATATCGCTTTTGAGGAGAAAAACCTTAGGATAGTATGCCCCATATACCAATTGTTATGAACCAAGTGTTTGAATATGATTAGAAGTCAATTATTACATATCATTTTGAGGGGGAAACCTCTTTTTACAATGAATAAAATCTAGATGATTAGTTATGATGATTAGAAGACTAGGTCTCCTTGGAATGTATATACAAAATAAATGTACAATTATGATGAAAAGGTACAATGACATGTTCTAGTTGACCTATTGATAAATAAACTAATAATGTATGATTATTATAAGGGGTAGAATAACCTTAACACCTGTGATCTAGTTATTTATACCCATATATGTGTGAATCTAGGTTATAAAGGTGGTGATTCCTCGTCTCAATGGTTAAACTGCAAGAAGAGATAAATAATAATACAATTATCATAATTGATTTTTATCTAAATAAACAAAAATCAACCTATTTAAAACTTAATTTAGTGTTAAACTCATTTATTAAAACCTTAATGAATTAAACTATTGTTAACATAAATCCATGGCAACTTGAAATGATGTAGAAACATCATTTAGAATCATAGAGTTCAAAAACTAACCATAAAAAATAATATTAATAAACATGCTTAAAGTGATATGTGCATTAGAACAAGACTATGTGATAAATAAAAACAAGAAACTCAATGCACATGATAAGAGTTAAAAATAATGACATGCACTTAAAAATCAAACAAATTTTTTAAGCATGAAGATGGTAGAAAATGTTATTGGAAAATAAAGAAAGATGAATAAATGGAGATATATATTATATATAATATATATATTAGAGAGAGAGAAAGAGAGAGAGAGAAGAGGAGGAAGATTATGATATTATATCTTATATATATTTTTTAAAATAAAATAAACTTAAAAATTATTGTTATGAATAAAAGAAACCTCCTTAAGCCATTCTTGATGCAATCTTACAACTATCCTTGGTCTATGGATTCTTGAACAATAACATTTCATATAGAAGATGTTCGTTGTTGGAAAAAAATTATAAAAGTATTTTTCAAATGCCCTAGTATAACTCTTTTAAGATATGATTCTTTTTCGAGTATATTTTCCAGTGAATTTTGCTTGAAATATAAAAGGGATTTGTTAGAATTGCAAGTTGAGTGCCCCAGGGTTTTCCACAACATTGATTCCATTTATGGATTCATAAACTCAATATAAATAACAAAAAACTATAGTTTCACCAATAATTTGACAGACAAACTTAGGTGAAAAAAGCCAAAATCTAAAATAGGTAGATTGTGTCTTTTCAAATTGGCCTCTTCAAGTGCCAAGCTTGAAAGAATTCCCCAATTTAAATATTAACATTTTAGAGGTATGAGATATTCCACATTAACTCTTTTTATATTGACATAAAACATCAACTCTTTCTCAAAACCAGCAAATAAAAATTAAATTAAAAAAAATCAATTTAAACAATTCATTGTTACTGTTTTATAATTTAAACTTAAAATCTAGAATTCCTTCACATATCATATAAAATTTGTGAAAAGTAAATAAATAAAATCAGAACATATACACTACTTTACTGTAGCAAACCCACGTGTATATGCGACTTCCTTGAATAATAGTCGCGTACAAATCTCAAAATATTGAACCTTGAAACTGAACCATTGTCACTCTGAAATAAACCTTGAATCATACACAGATCCACTACATCATTATGAAATAATCATAAAACTATCATTGATTTTCAATCACAAACAACTAGTAGCATTATTGTTCTTCAACATATCAATTCTCAATCAAGACATCACTATCAAACCCAAATCATTAAGTAAGACTTCATTGACAAACATCAGATACACAACAGGACTGATTAAACTGATTAGATATCTTTTCCAACAAAACCCTAGCTTATATATGCACTTTCCTCTAAACATTTTCGTGTGTATACGTGCTTCTCAAGAATCAAATCCGCATATAGATTTGAATAGATACATGAGTTACCAATATTAAACCCGCGTGTGTATGCTCCTTTCAGGTTATCAAACCTGCATACAGATTTGCAATTATTGACACAAACACTTCGATGCACAACAAAACCTCAGACATACCCAGATCTCAACATACACAAAATAATCACACATCAAAACATTATCATCACAGGTCAACCCATAATCAATATTGTCATTTCAAATCTATTGGATATGATCCATCCTCAAATTCCCGGGTGCAAACGTAGTTTCAGATCAAGCAAATCATTAATGGTCCCATTACATGCATACTTGCTTCAGATCTAAATATTCATGAAATATTCATCACTTGCACACTTAAACACTTTGATCTTCATCTCCTTATATAACTTAGCCCTTATCCAATACCACTAGTCAAAACCATACTAGTGCCAATGGTATTCTTGGATTGGATCAAATATCTGTTGTTGGGCTCAACACCATGGGTCAATACTATGGTAAAGACACTTGGTCTTTAGAATACCATGGTGCGGAAAGAGTACGTGCCTTTCCTTCTTCATACCCATGTATGTACGTGACTTTTCTTAATAGAACCTGTGTATACTTCTTGAAACTTCATCTTTATCATTCTTATGTCTCTAAACTGCTATGCCTTTGACCAAACTCATCATCACATGTAGAAACATCCCGTTGACATCTTCATCAAGTAGTTTTCCATCAAAAGGAAACACATCAAGTAGGTTGCTACCAAGGACAAAACATTAGTCATAATGCCAACACAACACCTTCCTTTGATTTAGATCCATCAAAATACAAGGACCGCACTTCATCATCGTTATTTTTAATAGTTTTAGCATCAACCAAAGTTTTATTAGGTGTGACCAATTTAGTACAATATGAAAGTTCAGATTGCTGTTGAAATTTTAGGAAAGGGGGAACTGTGGCAGTGAAATTGCCAAAAAATGTATTAATACCAAATTTTTCCATAGGAGAAACATTTATTAGGATTGGTTCATTAGGATCATTGAGACCAGTAACAATATGTTGCATGTATCATTCTCTTTTAACCTAGCCATAAATGTGACCAATCGGTAAAGAAGTAATTGTTCAGATGTTGTGACCAGTCTCTGCTTAAAAATAAACCATAAGCTTTAGGAATATCAACAAAAATAATGTCTATTATCTGATGAATCCTATGGTCATAATACAATATAATAAGCACATCATACAATTCTCCCACAACCTTAACATTTGTGTGATAAAGCTGGAAAATTTTAACTTTGGATGGATTAATGTTTGCATTCAGTTTTTACATACAGAAAGAGGCATGACAATGGAGGTGTTGGAAAATGTAACTAGATTCAGTCTTCATAATTGTCAATTTATATTCTTAAAAAGACAAAAGAAGAAAAAGAAGATTTATTTATTTATTATTATTTTATTAGTTAAGCATGTTCTTCATGCTTCCAGGATTTAATGAGTCAAAGTCATATTTGAACCTATTGCAAAGAAAAAGGAAAAAAATTAAAAATTGTATTTTGGGTAAAATTACCTCTAGAAGTCAAGTCAACCCTACCCCAAAATACATGATTGTTCACATCCTTCTAGACAAGTATAAATAGAAGGAAGTTGGAGCTCATTTTGGACACACAATTTCGAGCATCTGATCTGAAATTTCATAGAGAGAGAGAGGAAAGCCGAAATCTGAAATATGGACAAGGAAATAAATATTTATCTTCAACACAGTTTTGTTGAAGTTTTGCCTTGACATATCCATTATTGAAGATCTGTTTCTGATGATCTACCTGTTGATGGTATCTTGATGTTGATGGATTTGATGAAGGAATATTTGACTTGGCTTATAGAGGGTTGGAGGGCCTTGGATATCTCATTTGATCTAATTCTATAAGAAGATAATTTTCTGGGTTTTCCCCTTGGAGGGGTTTTTCTCTGGCTTGGATCCTATATTTTGTGTTTCTTGTGTACTGTGATCTTCATGCTTTAAATTTGACAATTGTTTGATGAAGAAGAACATAAATCAATTACTAAAGAAGCCAAGAAATTTCACAAGCAGTTATCAAATAAAGGAGAAATTACATTAATTCTATAGCCTCACTGTTTCCAATAGGAGGAGGCTCCAGAATCAACCATACAGTTGTGTACATTCTTGTTGTAAATGTTAACGGTAAGCAAAAAAGGAGGAACATTAGCCTTCTTTGTTTGTGTGGGGGAACTATATGAGGGGTGTTTTTCAATAGTGACTGAACCTGTCCCTTTTTCATCAAAATTAGGCAATTCGTTATTTGGAGTAGTTGTTTTCTTATTAGAAATTTCAGCTAGAGTCTGCTGAGCTTTCTTTAGTACCATAGGAAATTTCAACAACTCAAACATTGAAATATTGGCTTTCAGCCTTTTGAGATCTTTAATGAGATCATACTCCAAATCTGGGACAATTTTTTTTGGTAGTTTCTACTTGGGTCTTCAAATTCTTAGTTTTAATAGAGTTATATGGATTTGGAGCATCAAAGGTATTTTTGCTACGAATATTATAAAGATGTCAATTTGTGAAAACATTTTCATAGTCTTCTTCAAATAAATCATGGGTAGATTAGTAAAATGGACCATGGTAGGATGAAATTGATCTTAATTATCAATCACAATTTCCTCATTTCCTTCAACTTCATCTAGTTCATTAGCTTTCTCACTAGAAGATGAGTAAACACCTAACACCAAAGCTTGGAGAATGTTCCCAAATCCTTTAGTTTTTATACCTTTGGTAGGAGGAGTTGACTTATTTTTGGGATTCTAGAATGTTTTCCTAAAATGAGGTTTAAAATTTTCCATGTTGGAGGATCCTTCCCCTATATTTTTTTTAAGGTCAATAGCTTCATTTGATAATTTATTAAGAACCTTCTACAAAATTTCAAGGTCTAAGGCTCCTTGGTCTTTCTTAGTTGGAGGTGGTTTAGGGGGTGCCTCGAGTTTCTTCCGAGAAGAAGAAGAGGCTTGTTCACTTTGAGTATCTAGATTATCTTTGAGAGTAAGCATATCTTTCTCAACTGATATAACTTCATCGAAAGCTTCTTTAAGGGTGGAAATTTGGGCTCTGTTCACCCACATGGCAACGGTAACACGTGAAGCTTTCACATAATAGACAACAATAAGATTTTTTGGAGGCATATAATCTATAGGAATTCTATTTTTTAAAGCTAGGAACCTCACATTGAAACCCTTAATTCTTTCTTTTGGGTCCATTTTCATGTTGAAGATTTCTATCACCAAGACTTCGAGTGTTTTATCTTCACCAAACTTTTCAAGGAAAGTTGTTTCAAAATGACCCCAAGATGTGATACTTTGAGGTGGTTGGGTGAAATATCATGTGGAGGCTTTTCCCTCAAAGGTATAAGGAAACAATATGCAAACAAAGTCTTCATGTTGTACATTCTTTTTCTTGAGAGCTAACATGAACCTCTTGACATGATCATCTACATGTCACTTTGTATTGAGGTCATATTTAGAAAGAAACTTATGAGGATTTTTTGGTAAAGAATGTTGGTGACATGGTACAACAATTGCATCCAGGTGAAGCCAAGGTGTAGTTGGATTATTAATCTGATTATTGGCCTGGTTGTGTTCCTCATTATTTTCCATATGTGGTGAATTATATGATGCTTTGAATTCGGTTGATAAAGAGTGCTCAAATATTTATTCATCAGATGAGTCCTCACTAGAAGAGGAAGATGAAGTAGCTGGTGAAAGTGGTGGACTAGTTCCTCTCGATGCTATCTGAGGTTGCTCTTATGTAGGTAGAGGTTCACCTAAAGGAAATTTTGGTTCTTCCTGATTAGGATCAACCCGTTGATTAAGTTCAATTTGTTGATTTGGATTGATCTGACCAATCAAAATATCATGCAATCTTGGATTGAATGTGTTAGTGGTTTGAGAACCTTATGGTTGAGTATCAAACACAATAAGGCCGCCAAGTTGTAAGTCAACATGTGGCGCAAGATGCAAGGACAACTATTCTTCAATAGTCCTAGCTCTTTGTAATATAACTTGAGTTTTTGACAAAAATTCTTGGGAATTTTGGATTAGATCGACAATTTCAGATTGGACTTGGGAATTAGTGAGAGTAAAGAGTTCATTGATAATATGCTTAGTGTGAGAAGGTGGTGTTGAAACTAATTCAGGACAAGAGCTAGAATTCGTTTTAATCATAAGAGGAATTGAATGACTATGACTGAAAATAGGGAAGCGAGTGGTTGGAGGTTTTTTATGACTCCATTTAGCCATTTAAAGTCTAATTCTCTCTTCTTCTAGCGCCATTTGTTGACTAGCAGAAATGACCACTCGTCAACAAGAGGAGACAACTCAGACTGAGGTTCTTTAAATAAACCATATGTGGTTATTCCTGACTTATTACATGGATCCGTTAGCTAGATATTTCTTTCCCTTGCGAGAAAGAAAACAATAAAGCTCTTCTAAGTGTCCTATGTGAATATTTACAACTAGTTAAGGATTGCCAATTATATACAAATATACAGCTGGTAGAATCACCACAAGAAAACTCTAATTAGTGTAAAGAAATGCGCTATAATGAATTAAAATAATGATTTAAATTTTGTACAGAAAGAATAATTCTTAATCATAAAATAAAATTGACTTTTTAATGTAAAAATAATTTGAAAAAATCATGAGAAAGCACACAATATACACGTTAATTATTCTAAACAAACTGAAATAAATTTCAACTTACTTTAATGAATTTTACATTAAAAATCATAAAAGAAATAAAATACATAAATACTATCTATTAATATATCTTGGCCAAGAGAATATAATTAATTAAAGGAATAGTTTTACTTTCTCGTTAAATAAAAATGATTGTTCATTTAATATAAACTAGAGAAATTTGTTCATAAGAAATGAAGGATAAAATAATAGGTCAAGAAAGTAAAACAATCTTGTTACCAATTCTATTTGCATCAATAAATGTATATGCAACAATCAAAATTTATGCAAGACATTTCATAAATTTACATATACATAATATGAAACCAAGTTGAATCCTATAGCTGGCAATCGTGAGAAAATAACTTGATTTGAAATCCAAATAAACAAAATCAGCCAAACATGGACAAACACATTATTATTCTTAATATCAACTCTCTGAAACATAGTTAACCAAGTGATATTATCTAAACTTCAGGGCTTCCTAAGTCATATCCAAAGAAACCATTGAAATTTAAGTAGGTAATAATGAAATAATAAATATAGAGCGATTGAGTCTTTATATTAAAAACATTTAATATCAAAAAATTACAATAGATTGTGTAAACAAAATTTCAATGTCCTCATATGAAAAACTTCGTCTATTCGATCCCCTCATCCCCCCCCACTTAATGTTTGATTGTATATTTATATAGAAAATACCCATACAAAATTATCACATATAAAAAATAGAGATCATAGTCCCCACAATATTGGTAACAATGTTTATCCCACAAGTTTTTCCCTGATAGGTCATATCAATAATACACTAAAAATAAAGAAGTATACAACTAAAATGCCATGTCAACAAGGAAAAAGGCCAAATTTGGAAATTCATACTCGACCGCATAGGCATCAATATTACTTGTAGGATAATACATAGTTACAATCAACACACAATATCTATCTAGAATAATGGATACATAATTTGTGATTTTGTAGCTACTATTAATGAAATTAACAAACTAAAAAACAATTATTCGTACCTTTTGAAGTATATGAAAATAGAAAACCATTGACCCAAAGATCAATCGTTTTGAAGTAGTAAGAATTTTCACATCAAAAGTAATAATAACATTAATACCAAAATGTTTAATTACTACTTGTTTCTTTACCAACAATATTTTTTCTTTGGTCTTGGTAACTTGTTTATTGTGTTGTTCTATTAGGGATTTGTTTTTTAGCATAAGCTATCTATTCCATTTTTCAATTCATGAACTTTGTGTTTGAGTTAGGGAATTACAATTGTGTACTTCTCCTGCCAAAGCCAACTCCACAAACATTTATGAAAGTCATTTCTATTTTTTACAATCCTTGTTGGACCCAAATGCAACATCGTCGAATTTTTTTAAGACAAATTTATCTTCAAAATATTCAATAGGCTCGGATCCTGAAATTTCCTTTTTAGGTGTAGGTTCCTCAACAATATCTATCTAGATAGGGACAACCATGATTGTAACCTTTTTAAACCTATTTCTCTTAGTTCGAGAAATATGATTGGCTAAATATTTACTTCTAACTTGGGATGGTGTGGTTGTAGTTTTCTTACATTCGGGTGTTTTGTTTGTAGGTTCACGGTGGTAAGAATATGTAGAGAGATTTAGTTTAGAGTCAGAGGTCGAGACAGAGTGGGATCATGGTTTTGTTCAACAAAAATGATTTTAGTCCTTTTGGCCAATTACGAGAAATTCAAGTGAAGATCGAATCTATAGTCTCTTCATATGTGCCAATAAATATGCTCAAGATGGCCAACTAGGGTTCTCATGTATTGAACTTTGACGAACTGAGAAAGATAGGGTCTCTAAAGAATTTTCGTGAAAACCCTGTTACGAGTAGAATCACCCTAGGGTATTGGGTTGAGAACCCTAACAGAGCAGAGGGCATACAACATAAAGAGAGATGCAAACAAACAATCCTAATACTTAAACTATTGAAGTAGGAAGAAGAGGTATTACTCAGAGGTCCTACGTTTGAGGGAATTCCCGTAGGGTCCAAACCCTCTCCTTCTTCCACTGCCTTGGAACCTTCAACTCATTCAAGCAAAGCATATGTAACAACAATAATAGAAAGCATGTTCATGATATATGTGTTACATCATATAAGCATGTAATCAAATAAGAATTAACATAAGATTTCATAAGCAAACCATAACACAGATTAATGCATAAAGACCTTAAACATCAGGAACAAGACAATCCTCTTTATTGATGTAAACTAAAGAAAGTACAAAAGAACTACAACCTGAGTCATCTGCCGGCTCCAAGAAAAACCATCCTCTGGATCCTTCCTGCCCAGGCCTCAACAATCCTCCTCATAGGTATACATAAGGATGTCATAAAGGGGTGAAGGAAATCTCAAGAAGGAAACAGAGGTTTCCTATGACTTGGGAGTGCAGAAGGCACAAGGATTTCTTGAAACTTGATTAGGGATGTAATCAAATATAATATCAATATCTAATCTTTTCTCCTCCTTTATGCCTTCCCATGGAGGTCTATTTATACTTCTCCAAATTAGTTTTTTTAGTTGGGAAAGAGTTGGGCCATGTGCTATAGTAGGTAAGTAATAGGTAAAACCCATCAACTCCGCCTGAATTTAAGGATATTATATATATTTTTAATGTTTTAACATATATATGCAGGTTGGGCATAGAATGACCCATGTGTACATGCTCTTTATATAGGGAAAAACAACGTATGGGATTTAAAACATTGTTTTTTAGAATTTGGACCAAGTTGGGAAGGGAAGGGTTGCCCTAGGCCATAACACAGAGCATCAAATCTACCAAGGGTGGTAAATGGTGCTATAACAAATGCCCCAAATATATAAGGTCAAAAGGGGTACATGATGGCTGAAATGTATTAAGTGTATAGAAGGAATCATGCCAAGACCTGAGAGGAGTTCACCAGATTTCAGCCTACCAAGCTAGTGGAAGAGATCGGAAAGAAAGCAGTTGTCTGAGGTAGGCATACCCATGCTAAGAGATAATAAAGCATATCCACATATCAAATACAAAAGCATATCCAATATGTAGACAAGTATAAAGGGACTGAAAATACATAGTGGATCATCTGATCATATCCATATAAGTACATGTTTCAATATCACATATAAGAAACTAACCAACGATGCTGAAGTAGAAAGTTGATCATTGAAGTCATAAAGCTGATCCAAAAGTACCAAGTCAAATAATGGAACAAATGGTACTACACACAACTCAGGTGCCAACATATAGGATGTCGTTGTAATGAACTGCAACATATAAGGTGGATGGTGTCACTGATAGAAAAAGGAGGGGCTGGCAAGTGAACCAACAAATGCAGATGCAAACCCGAGGTCTTCACCGATTGTCATGGTACATTTCTACACAATGGGAATAAATGATCTGAAGTTGACCATGTGAGAAATCGTTTCATTACCGATCATTAATGTATACTATTAACAAATGCGAGACTACTCCCTGATAATGATGATGAGAGCCAAGGTACCTAGTACAATCTAACAAGTGTGAATAAATGAACTAAAGTCGAACACTTGGAAGAATCTATCAATCAGGAGACAATGTTGTTTTCCCATTGTCGATAGTGAAGGAGTATTCCACTGATGACTGCAAACCCTAAGGTATTGGAAAATGGACTCTAGACCTTGCTCCCAGAGCAATGAGTTGAAGTCGAGGGGAAAAGATCTACTGGAAGGAAGGTATTAAGTCATCCTTCATCAATCCAACACGAGTGTAACCCGTAAGCCAATAATGTGGAAGTAATCGAATGAAGAAAGATTTAGTAACCAAGCCGAAGCACTTTTTCGGCGTACATAAGATGTAGCTAGCACATGATAGAAACCTTCTGAACCAACCAATAATGGAAGCTAACACAGAGGCGAGGAATCCACCAATAGGTTCAAATGGAAACCAAGGTAATGCATGAATCCTAATGCGTGATAATGAAAACTGACGTCGAACACAAGGGAAACCACTTAGTCAAAGACCCGTGATATTGATCGATGCTAAGCACAAGGTGACCTATCAATAATGAAAATAGGGCTAGGGTGTAGCTCTAAGTCTACTCTTAGAGCGATTTGTCATAGTCGATAAGAGAAAGACCCGCCAACAAGAAGTCAATGGAGACCTTCTCAAACTAGCACGAGCGAAGGAACAAATAGCTGATGTGATAGTGAACATGACTCTGACAACTCGGGATGGCCCACTAAAAATGAGTCAAGAGACACCGCAAAAAGGCCGACTCAATTTTACTTCCCTTGAATAAAAGCACGACTCAAATGTGACAATGTGGAAACATACGATAACTTTGTATAAGTTTGTCATGCAAGAGGCATAAACAAACTCTCCATATGATTGGAAGAGATAACCAACCAAAGGAGTATTGGCTCAATAACAAGGTTAAGGCTCTCCTAAGTCAAACTAAAGCCCATCCCAATGGAGGAAAGACTTAATTTTGAGTGCTTCATTCAAGGGTGACACAATTGACTCTATCTGCCATCAATCATGGAAGTAATGTCCCGTTCCCGCTCTTTTTGGAATATTTAGTTTTTTTGTCTTTTTCATATTTAGAAAGCCTGGAAAATAATAAAAGAACGCCTATGGTACAATGGAAAGAACGAGTGTCCAAAATACAGATGCGCTAGTTCCTGGGAGGGGAACATTCCTATGCTTAATGCAAGGTGACGAAACTGGTCAGTGACACTCAAAGGAACGTTCTTTCCACAGGTAAAAGGGTGTCAAGTTGTAGAGGCTAAGTGATTGCAAGGTTGATTTCGCAAAAGACATGGTCAAAAAGTGGCTTAAACATGAGTCCAAATGAAGTCGGCTTAAGGCCAAAAGGTACAAATGGTCAACATGCCATGCAATTGTATAAATCACCACAAAGGAGCCTCTAGGGTATAAACCCAGAAAAATAGAAAAGAAGTAAGAGAATGAGTCTTCAAAGCACAAGTCATGGTGGGACTAAAGAGGACTCCCTAGCCTACACAATATAGCAGCATGGGAAACATATGCTAGCAAGGATCTAACTAAAATTCCCATGTAAATGTTGGCTCTAACATCATGTCATGATTTTATAAGTCATCGAGTGAAAATGGTTTAAGAACCAAGACATGATGGGGTCAACCCTATGGCAAAAATATCATAGTATGGAGGCTAGTATGCAAAATGCAGCGGAAAATGATCTTCCCTAACCTATATGCTAGTGAGAAAATGATACCTTCCATGACGGGTCTACAGTCATGGAATCAAAGTAGTCTCTCAAAATCTCTAAAGTATCCTGAAAAAATGACCCATTCCAGTACTCCAAGCAAAAAAGGGACTCATAAAGGCCATAAAGTTTTAAAAAGAAAAAATGAACTTTAGAAAAAGTAATTTTCATATGTCAACTTATATAAGGAATTTTTTACTCACAATTCTTCATTTGTACTATGATCAATTGAGTGAAGGAGCTGTGGAGAAAAAAACCAAGAAAGCTTAATCCATCAAATTCATCTGTTCATTCAACCTCCAATCTTCCAGGTAACCTTCTAACTTATTTTTGATAAGTTTTATTGCATTTTAAATTCTTTTGTCGAAAATTTGACCGTGGGAATTTAGTTTGAAAATTACGCTCTGCGTACATGTGGGTTGGACACAGATGAACTGCGTATACAAAAGCCCTATACGCGACTGTGTGAATACCGAACCCACGTGTGTGCGAATTCAAAATTTGAAACATGGTTTTTAATGATTCAAAACACTCTTTTTGCAGAATGTTGATTACTTGGCGTGAAAGAGAGCATAGTGTGATTGATAACGAAGTAATGGAATATCCAATTGCATTAGATTCCTTACGAAGATGCAGATTATTGAAAATTTTCAAAATGCCAAATATGAAGGCAAAGACTAGGTTGCTTGAGATGTTAATCCACTACTGGGATATAGAAGAATATGTTTTTGTTATTTACCAGATGCCTTTGAGGAAAGAAATAGAGAATATCTATTTCATGACAGGTCTATCCCAGAGAGGAGAGAGGGTCAACTCAATAGGAAGAACAAGAGGTAGCCTCAATTTGTAGGACTACGTACGCATCTACTGTCCAGGAAACACTGAGAAGATTAGAACCCATATTCCAATCAAACATCTAGAGAGTCTATCCCTGATAATTCTTCTTTTTACCACTACTAGAGTAAATGGTTCATCTTCTCTACATCAGGCTTCTCGAGTTTCAATGAGTCTTCCAGTGGATGTCTCACGACAATTTTTGATTGGTGCACACCTCTCTTAGCCAATATGAAAAAACAACTTACCTATATCCGAAAAGGTCAGGCAAAGAACTTTGGATATGGAACCATGTTATGTCCCTTCTTCTTTGAGAGAGTACCAAGGCTTTGACCCAAGGTATTATCCACCATCAACTGCCCAAGAGATCCACGAATGGGCAGGTGGGCTGATCTAATGAAGAGACTAGGGGGCGGTGAGGTCCCTAGAAACACTTTTGATGATGAGTCCTTCCTCTAATGGGAACAACAAGTCATAGTGGTCGAGGACTACCCTTATGATGGCATGGACTTCAGAGGATGTCTAGATCTGGTGTTGCCACCAAATGTAGTGTGGGAAGCCATAGGTAAAAATGGTTTTTTTTTTAGATTTTAAGAATTTTTGGACTTTAAGTATAAATGAACTGAAAATCTTTTTGATGAGACAAATACTTACAAAATTATTTTGATCATGACACAAATGTTGGACCAGTAAGACCTGAGGGTGTACCTCGACACAGGCATCGTGGAAGAGATGTAGAAGGAGCTGCAACAGAGGCTAAGAGGACCCTCCATGTTGTCCAGAGAAACTTGGTGAGGTTGACTCACCAAGTAACCGTGGTAGCTATCGAAGACCTTCCAGAGGAGATGAAAATACACATGGTAGGAATGCCACACGATTAGGTGTGGCTATTCCGATGGGTGGAAAATGCCATCGTTTTCTTCCATGTTGCTCACCCTGAGAAAATCCCATAGATGGATGACAAATCGTTTTTTATTAGACATGATTATGGGCATAAGCCCTAATTTTGTAGGACATTTTTGTCCCAAATTTGTATTTTATCTTGAACATAAAACTCTATCTATGTATTGATGGTTTATCGTGACAATAATATATATATGGATGATACTTCACTTATTTTTTATTTTTTAATTTGATGAATGATTTATGTGCTAATCTAATGCTTTATTAGTGATAGAATCTACAAATGAATTTTCTGATCATGGAATATGAATAAACATGATATAAACAAATGATCTCTATAATTGGCGATATAAATAAGGATCTCTCACATGATAGCTGTTATTTAATTGAGATACCACCAGTTGTTAATCCAAGTAAACTACTAATGAATCAATACCAAGAGATATTGCCTCAGATAGTAAATTAATGACAACAGTATATTCGATGACATTATTTGAAGCAGGACTGATACATACACCTCTTGAAACCAACAACCGACCAGATGGATAATAAATCACCCAAGTCGTAGAAGCAAGGTTTTGGGTGTGACTACTAGCACCATCAACGAACCCTAGATATATCAAATCATCCATCAATACCTGCCAAAGCAGATCAAAAGTATCAACATCACTAAGAAACTGATATATAGATATGCACAAATATACAATATTTACAACCAAGCAAATGCTAGGCCGAAGCCTAAGAAAAATACTTTTTAAGATAAAGCCCATTTCTGGGCTCTACCAACTTATTTCCCTCAAAATCAATCAACTCATAAGCTGCCTTTTTCAAAACCTTTTTGACAATGAAGGGACCGTACCACATAGATTTGAACTTGCCTGCCCCTAAGGCATCTTTGTCTTAGTCATAGACCAGGACAAGGTCACCTTTAGAGAAAACCCTAGGACGAACAACCTTATCATATTGAGTTTTTACTCTCTTTTTATTAGCTTCATTGATTACCTGCTTCTCGATGTTGCTCATCGAGATGTTCCAAATGAACGATGCATTATTTGATATTAGAAGTATCTAGAAGAAGTTCAACGACTAATTTAAGGGAAGGAATTTCACATTCCACGGGAAAAATTGATTCCAACCCATAAACTATTTGAAAAGGAGTAAAACCAGTGGCAGTCTTGATTGACATTTGGTGTGCCCAAAGTGTCGGATATAACATAATGTGTCAATTGGATCGAGCCTTGTCAATCATCCTTTGTAGGATGATTTTTAGGGATTTATTCCTGGCTTCAACCTGCCCATTGGCCTGAGGATAATAAGAAGATGAATGCTATTGCCGGAAACCCAACTTAAGAGCCAATTCAGACATCATATGATTTTGGAAATGAATGCCATGGTCAGTGACAATCTCATTAGGAATATTAAACCGAGAAATGACTTGATTGAAGAGAAACATGGCTGCTATTTCACCATCATTCTTGAAAGTACGCATAGCCTCAGCCCACTTAGTAAAGTAGTCTACAACTACGATGATATACTTGTGATTTCCTACCGAAGGCGGATTACAAGTAGTAAAATCAATACCCCACTTCATGAATGGACCGACGGTGATCACAGGGAAAATCAGAGCTAGGTGTGTGCACATTTCCCAAGTATAAACTTGACAAGGGTGACGGCTTCAATACAATCCTTGAAGATCAAAGGCCAAAAGTAGCCTGCACGCAATTTTTTTTGGGTTGTTGCAAGCCTAGATAGCTGACCACCACAAGCTCCACTGTGGAAATCATTAAGCACAAACTCAACTTCTTCTAAGGTTAAACAATGTTTAAGGATTGAATCAACCTTGTGACGATATAAAGTGTCACCTATAATAATGTATCTTTTAGCCAGGTGACGTAATTTTCTATGTTCATCCTTCGAAAAAGTGAGTGGAAACTTTGAAGTTTGGAGATATATAATAATATCTCCATACCAAGGATGTTGCGAGGAAATAAGGAAAAGATGTTCATCAGGAAAAGATTCATCATGAACTATTTCTTCCTCACAGGGCAACTTTGAGATCAATTCTGCAATTACTAAGGATTTCTTAGACTTAGCAAACATGAATTCGAGATCGAATTATTGTAAATGACAATCCATTTATTGTGTTTGCCCCCAATCACTCGCCTGCTGAAAACAAATTGAAATGGATTGATGGCTACTAAGATGAAAGTTTTTTGAAGCAGACTATAATTTCTAAGTCGTTGGAGAACATGGACAACTGCTAAAGCTAATTTATCAAATTGGAGAATAGCGTAGTTCAAGGCCCACTAAGCCTCGGCTCAGATAATAGATTACGTGCTCACAGAAAGCATCATCCTCTTGAACCAGAACCATACCAATAGTTGATTCTAGGTTTAATCATGTGATTGAGGTTGAAATTCAAACTAATACTGATCTCTTTAAATCTATTCGCCAGAAGCTTCAACCACATGATTGTGTAGCAACGTCAATATGTGAACTCATCATATAAACATTTGATGGATTTTCCCCTTCCTGGTTTCCCCCAGTGGGGGTACTAGTACTAGGTTTCGTGCCAGCAAACAACTGATGCCCTTGGGGACAAGAGTTATTTAGGACAGCTTGAGAGCTAGAAGACCCTTGCTTAACCAACAAGCGCTGAGCATCTTGAATCTTTAGGCAAAGATGAGTGAAATGGTAGCCATTGCATAATTTGCATGGAAACTTTACTTTCTTCTTAGACTCTTTTTTACCCCCCTAGCATTACTACTGGGCTTATTTTCATTACGCTTCCCATCCCGATTCTTTTTCCTACCACATCCTTTCTTCCTCCCATCGAATTGTTGGTTTCCTTTGGGGTTAGAAGTTTGAACGACATTTATAGATAAAGACAAAGACAATTGATTTAGCAGGTTAGTCGTGCTATGATCAATCAATCCGAATAGCCCGTCGACATGGGGACCTAGATTCGTCTTGGCTAGATCAACCTTAGATCTAGGAGCATCAAGAATTTTTTTATTTTTTTTTAGCATCAAGAAATTTATTTATTTATTTAATTTTTTTTAATTAATTAATTTTTTTTGAAGAACCCCAGATTGAGAATATATGGGTTCTAGCTATTAGGCTCTAAAAATAGCCCATTCTTCGGTTATACACTAGAGAGCAATACATACTTAGAAATTTCAGGTTGCAAAGATTTGAGAAACCATTCAAGAAGGAATTCTTGTGGAATATTGGATTTAGTGAGCCTCTTCCTTCTCCTCAATTCCTGGATATGATCAAAAATATGGGTTGCCTGGTCTTGTTGGAAATTAGCTAAGAGCTCAGTTCCAACATCATAACGAACGTGCAATTGAAAATGGTTTCAAAATATGGTAGCCAAGTCACCAAATGAAGCGAAGGTGACCATTGGGAGTTCAATGTACCATTTAGCCACATTCCCAGTTAGGGTGTGTTGAAATAATCTCAACTTGATTGAATCATCTATCAGGGAGTTCGACGAACATCACAAATGGAAAGTGGTTATATGGTTACCTGAATCTTCACCAGTCTTCCCTTCGAATTTGGGTATGTCCAATGGAAGTTTGGTTGGAACCAGAGGCCAAGCTGGGTTGTATTGGATCAGATCATTAGTCAACTTTGATATATCTGGCAAGTTTAAAGTTTCCAGGAAAGGTAAGCGTGGAGGACCTTGAGGATTCCACCTAGTCTGGGAAGAATTTCCAATGTTCTGAAAAGAATACCCTGGATTTGTGAAGGCACCAGGTTACCTGAAGTAATTCATAGAAAAACCTGAACCATAAGAAAAACCTTGTGGCCTAGAAAAAATCGGAGTTTGTCCAACTCTTGCTGAAAATTTTCTATATCCAGTGAAATTTCCCCTTAGAGATGTGCGAATGGAGCAGAGAGCCCTTGGTGAGGGTTCCATGCATTAGCATAGGGAGAAAATCTCTGGAATGAACTCACGAAGGAATACGACATATTCCCTTGTTGGCTGAAAGAGAACTGATTCCCGGCTCCAAGTCCGCTAACGGTTGGGTTAGTCCATCCTTGGAAAGGATTATAACTTTGACCCATGAAGGGAAAATGTATTGATCCTAAAGATGGGTTAGAATGTGGTATATGACCACTCCCAAAAGGGAAACCCTGAAAATAAGCTGACCCACTCGCCATGGAAGTCATAGACGTGGGAGTAGCTGATGGAAAATTTAACTAAACCAAAGGAATTGCATCGGTAGGCATTCCAAAGGGAAAAGAACTGGTGTTGGAGGCAAAAGTTTGGGTGCCCCCACTCGAGGATGGAGTGAAGGTAGAGCCAAAAATTGTAGTGCTAGGGGTGATTGAAGGTATGGAAATTGTACCTCCTCCTTTTACTAATAAAAGAGTTTGTACACTAGTAGCACTCATAGTTGAAACCATGCTCCCAGCAGTGGCCATTGAAGGAAAATATCAAAATAGTCTAGGGCTCAAAGGCCTGTGGGTTGGAGTCCTGACGTATGATAGAACGTCCGGATAATTGGGTGGGAGAGGAGAAAAATGAGTCAAAGGAGACTCAGGGAGTTCTTCAACCTTTATAACATCTTCCGATTGGAAGAGGACTCTAGAAAATATTGGAGTGTTCCTCTCCAAATATTGACTGCCACCAGGTCTATTATGTGAATCAATAGCTTGAATCGAAGGATCAATCTTTGTTGCGTCTGCTGCCACTGATTAGAAATCACCAACATAATTTCTCTGACGCCTTCTCTAGAAGAAGGCTCAACACTCGTAGGTGAAAGTCCACGAAGCCTCCTAGACTGACGAACTAGTCGATCAACCACTTTTAATTATTTTAAGAGAATTAATTAAAGACTCAAAAAATTTATAAAGCTAGGCCAACTAGGAGCAAATAGCATTCTCTAACAAAGTCGTTAAAAGATACAATCAATCAAGCAACTTCCAAGTATTTCCACTCCAGGTGATGAGGACTGGACACCAAAATACAAGAAAGTGAAAGCAAGGACCTTCGGAAGATAGTTTGGGATAATGATAGCCCAGGCCTACCAGCAAAGGTGACAGAAACAGTTACGCCGACCTCTAGACAAAATAATTTTTCGATGCAAGCACCCAAGCTTCGCAAGGGTACCCTCCAGAAGTACTAGTGAACGTGATGCAACGTCTACCTCAGGTGCCGTGGGATTCCCCTCTGCAGCCACCCATGTGATCCCTAGGAATAATAACTATGGACACCAGTTCGTATCAAAATCTGGGTGGAACAATCTCGGGGCGGGATCCAACAAGTAGGAGAGGGGGTATCTCTCTTCCTTGTCTTCACTCTCCCTCGTGCTTGACTCCCAGTCACAAAGCTTTCCGGTCTTTCTAATGACACTGGATTTCACTCATTATTCAACATCTATGTTTAATAGTTTGAGTGGCCTTGGAGAGTTAACTCTCCACTCACCTATTCCAAGGCCCTAAAGAGCTAGACTTGTTGGTGTAATTAATAACAAATTAAAAAATGTTCTATTTCTTTTTAATTAAGTGCTTGATTTTAAAAGGCTATTTTTTAGATCATGGGTAAAATGAGAGTGAAACTTATGGTGTTTTGAAACAAAAGAAATCAATAGAAACTCAGCTATAAGAAAATGTAGCTATTTTCTTTGATGAAAAGAGATTTCTACTTGGTTCTACGAAAAACTTATACAAGCAAATTTATTTATTTATTATTTTTTTTTTCTTTTTTTATATCAGAAACACGCTCCACACACTCAAAATCTAACAAAAAGACTAAAAATGTTTATAAAGAAAGCTAACTTAATGCAAAATATAACAATGATGCAAGATCCTATGAATGCTCATATAATAAGAAAATGTGTTTCTTTACAAGATCAATAGGCCAACTTGACTATAAGGAGGGAATACATTCTATGAAAAGCTTCCCTTGAAACCAAGCACAACCAATCGAAAAAAGTTCACAATTGCTCAAAAACAATGAAGAAACCAAAAAACAAAACTAAAAGAAAAAGAAAGGCAAGAACTATGTTTTTGTATTTTTCCTTTTAAAAGAACCCAAAGAAATTTTTGAGACCACAAAAGACTACTAAACTTCAAAGACAAAAAACAAGCATAAAGAGTCCCAAAATTCGCAAGTTATGCACATCATCAATATAATGAAACTTGAAACGATAAAGGACTACATACTTGCATTGATTGATCTAAATAACAGTACAAAAAACTTCAGCAAACCAAAAGAACGTTAAGAAAGACTTTCAAGATTTCCAAAGAGGCACTCAAAAACCATGAAAAACAAAATAGGTCAACCAAAAAAGGAAAAACAAAGTAAAGAAATCTGAAAATTAGGTTATAAAAAAACTACAATTAGTCTCTTGTTCCACAAAGTCAAAACAACCATGAACTTCCACAAGAAGCCTTGAACCTAAAGCCCAAACTGAAACTTTACTAAAAAAGCAAACTCTAGGTTAAATAGGTTTTTCAAGAAGAGGAAGATTAGAGATTGAAAACTTGCAAGAAAGCAGAGCTTTACTGATAGTGAATGACCAAAATAGCAAAAACCACTAGGCAACAATCTCAACAGGGCCAAATATTCTGAAAAATTAATTCAAAATAAGGTATATGCGACTGTGTAAAGACACAGAAGTGTGTATACACGACTAAACCAGAGGAAACTCTCATATACACGAGTCTATTTGAAGAAACTAGCATGCATACACTACTGTGTCCTCTGATAAAAGCGTATATAGAGCTCAATCAAGAAAAACAAAAAATACGAGCATGATCCAAAAGATCAGACTTGATGCCCAAGAAGAAAAAAGGTCACAGACACTGTAAAAGCAAGAAACTAATCAAACATGCCATGATCAAGAAGAAACAACCCAATCTAGGAAAAACAAGAATGTTATCCCCAGTGGAGTCGCCAATTCTATTACTGGTAGAATCGCCCTAGGGCCTTGGGTTGAGAACCCCTACAGAGCAGAGGGAATATATCATAAAGAGACATGCAAATAGATAGTCCTAATACTTAAACTATTGAAGTAGGAAGAAGAGGTATTACCTGGAGGTCCTATGTTTGAGGTCATTCCCGTAGGGTCCAAACCCTCTGCTTCTTCCAATGCCTTAGAACCTGCAGCTCATTCAAGCAAAGCATATATAACAACAGTAATAGAAAGCATGTTCATGATATAGGTGTTATGTCATATAATCATGTAAGAAAATAAGCATTAACATAAGATCTCATAAGCAAATCATAACATAGATTAATGCATAAAGACCTTAAACATGAAGAACAAGACAACGCCTCTTTATTGATGTAAACTAAAGAAAGTATGGAAGAACTACAACCTGAGTCATCCGCCGGCTCCAAGCGAAACTTTCCTCCAGATCTGTCCTACCCGGGCCTTAACAATCCTCCTCCGTAGGTATACACAAGGATGTCATAAAGGGATGAAGGACATCTCAAGAAAGAAACAAAGGTTTCCTATGACTTGGGAGTGCAGAAGGCACATGTATTTCTTCAGAATTGATCAGGGATGTAATCAACTATAATATCATGTCTAATATTTTCTCCTCCTTCAGGCTTTCCAATGGAGGTCTTTTTGTACTTCTCCAAATTAGTTTTTCAGTTGGGAAATAGTTGGGCCTCGGGCTACAGTAGGTGAGTAACAGGTAAAACTCGTAAACTCTGCCCGAATTTAAGGAGATTATATATTTTTTAATGTTTTAACACATATACGCGGATTGGGTATAGATTGACCCGCATGTACATGCTCTTTATACATGGCAAAACAACGTATGAGATTTAAACCATTGTTTTTTAGAATTTGTACCAAGTCTGGAAGGGAAGGGTTTCCCTAGGCCATAACACAAAGCATCAAATCTACCAAGGGTGGTAAATGGTGCTATAACAAACCCTCCTCAACTTCTTCAAGCTTCGACAATATTTTTCCCCACCATTCTTTAGAGGTTTCATAAAATTATTCCCACAAAGAAATTCTTCACAGGAATCCCCCATTTGGAATAGTCGAAACTCAACTAAATCTGACTTAAGCCATAGTGAAACAAACTACTATGAAGATTCTTGAAACCTCTTTTGTAGAAATTCGACATTTTTGTGAGGCTTTTAAATAAATAATAGGGGATACTTAACTTGTAACCTAAAAATACCATGAGCAACCAAACATTATAATAAAAGATAAATTTGTAGCGGTCCTCATAGGTAATATAACGTATGCTAATCAAAATTAGGTCACGCCATTTTCTTTTCAATATGTTTACATGCATATCTTTGATGTTGTAGGACACTTTCCTGGAGACGAGGAACTTGTCCCTTAGAATATTCTTAACCAGACAGTTCTTGGACCACCTCTCTGCTTCTATATGTAGACGAGTGGCTTTGGCTATGAAAGCTTCATTTACAGGAATTTCTACATCTCCTACTTGTGCAACCTTATCATTGCAGGTATCTGGAAGGGCCTTAGTGACCTTGACATTGTACCTTCAAAAGGCGTAAATAAAGTCCCACTAGATCGCTTCTTTGAATAGGGTCAAATACTCTTCATAGGCTTCTATTGTCTCACTGCTAGGGGGTTCAACTCTCACAACTGGGGTCATTTAACATGATAAGAATGTGCCAAGATTATTCATAGAAAAATGGAATAACATTTAGCTAGAACAAAATTTGATAAACCAGACACTCAGGAGTTCTGCAAAATGGTCAGAACATAGTCAAATTAGGGTGAAACAATAGTCGACTACCAGATTAGGTTTTAGGCGTCGATGGGTTTGAAATGACACCAAGGGTTGAGTATTAGCAATATTGAGTAGAATATGAAGGGTCTGAGCAATACCAGAGAAAATCACTCAGGATTATTCACTCGTAACCATAGGCCAATTGTTGGACGTGCAATGCGCCATTAAAACCAATGTTATCTCACAATAACCTGTCAACTATTGATTACAGACCCATTCACATATGAATGCTCCATACATGATATGACTGTGGATTATTAGGTTCAATAGTATAGGAATCAATGCAAGTAAAACATTGTAATCCCATAAACCAAATTCGAATTGCACAAGCCATTAATCACAAGGTTTTAACCCTTGGTTTAAAAGGACCAAGATTATATATCCATGAAATTCACATCTGAAAATACCATGCACCATATAATTTAAATAAAATTGTTACAAGCCACTTAACAAGAAATCAATTCCTAGTGGTGTTGGAATTATGAAATAGTGGTGTTTGCATAACATAAAGGATAAGTAATCAAGAGTGTATTCAAACTTTCAAGAAAACATAGGGACAAACACCAACTCATGTATCATTCATGATAACATTAGGAATGCAATAAATCCATTGATTTATTGAAAATACTAATCATAAAAATAAGCCATGGGGTCAATGTAAAGAAACTTGTTACAAAGTCATTCCAAGGCGCAATCCAACAACCATAAAAAATGAAGAATAAGCCATGGGTTCAATGTAAAGAAACTTGTTACAAACTCGTTCCAAGGTTTAATCCAACAACCATAAAAAATGAAGACTTTTTTCATTCATCAAAAGATTAAAGAATATGAAAGAAGGTAAAGTTGATGTTCAAAATCAACAAGGAAATCAAATAACTTAAGAATATGATATAAAAAAAGGGAGTCGATTTCATTTAGAAGAAAATGAAGGGGAGTTGTTGGGAATCAAACATATACTGGAAACTGCATGTCTTCTATTTCTTCATTAGCCATGGTTGAGAACTCTAAAGGTTTAATTAGTGAAGTAAGTTTTGGATCTTTTTTTGGAGCCATGTGAGAAAAATTTACTAGGTCTTAAGGATAGGAGAGTATCAAGAGCTATATAATTCTTATGTATGTGTGGGATCCAATAATTGTACTCAACCCAATACTTAAGGTAATAACCAAGGATGCTCAACTACACCATTAGCTATACTACTTGACTACTTAAGAACTAGAGAATGGTAATCTCCAATGTTTTTCCTCATGTACTGTAGCAACAAAAAGGTTGAATAACTTACCTATAATTGGTTTCAAGTATGCCTAGAGGACTTCCTATATGCCTAAAAGTTATGTTGAAGTGAGATCCTGTATACAAGCATTGTCTAAAGGGCACCAACAATGATTTCCAACTAGGTGAGACCATGTGTAGTTCCTACGTGTATTCTTTGCCAACCAAAGTTTCACACACCAAATGATAGATCAATATGTTATTTAAATACATCGATACACGTTTCTTAAAATAAAAATAAAAAACGTCTACTAGCCCTAGAAAAATCTCTTAAAATCACTAGTAAATAACTACTAAAAAATCCTAACCTTGACAAGGTATATATCATAAAACATAATGATTAAAAATCTGAAAAAATTTCCATGTAATTTGCTATAGCATCTCAAGATTTTGAAAATTTTAGAGTTTGAAACTTTACCCAAAAAATTTACACTGAAAATTCTAAGATAACTCTTTCAAAACTGATTTCAAGATTAGTCAAAAACATTATCCATAGATCATATATATGAAATTATAATGAATTTGAACCTGAAATTTTAATCACCTATACTATGATATTTCTTCTCATTCTCCATAAAATTGCACTATTTTGAAAGAAAATAAGTTATAATGAAAATAAAGAGATTACTTGTTTTAGACTAGTTTTAGGATTAGTCACAAACCCTAACTTCCATAGGCTATACTTCTAAAATTAAATTTTGGTTTTTGAAACTTTAAAAAAATGTAGCAAAAATAAAAATACAACTTATTTGACACTAAGTTCAAAGATTAGTCACAAACCCTAACTTTCATTGATTATATCTCCAAAAGTATAGTGAACTAGAACTTAAAATTTTGACCACATGTACTTTGATATTTTTCTTAGTCTCTTCAAAATTTCATTGTCTAGAACTTCCAAGAAAAAATTATTGCAAAAATTCCAAGATATCTTTTTTTAGGAGAAAAACCTTAGGATAATATGCTCTTGATACCAATTGTTATGAATCAACTGTTTGAATATGAAAGAAGTCAATTATTACATATCACTTTGAGAGGTAAACCTCTTTTTACAATGAATCAAATCTACATGATAAGTTATGATTATTAGAAGACTAGGTCTCCTTGGTATAAATACACAAAATAAATGTACACTTATAATGAAAAGGTACAATGACATGTTCTAGTCGACCTACCGATAAATAAACTAATAATGAATGATTATTAGAAGGGGTACAAAGACCTTAACTCCTATCAACTAGTTATTATACCCATTATGTGAACCTAGGTTATAAAGGTGATGATTCCTCATCTCAATGATTAGATTACAAATGAAGAGATAAATAATAATACAATTATCATAATTGATTTTTAACTAAATAGACAAAAAATAACCTATTTAAAACTTAATTTAGTGTTAAACTCATTTATAAAAATCTTAATGAATTAAACTATTGTTAACATAAATCCATCACATCTTGAAATGATGTAGTAGAAACATCATTTGAAATCATAGAATTGAAAAATTAAAATATATATATATAAACATGCTTCAAGTGTTAAACTATTGTTAATATAAATCCATCACAACTTGAAATGATGTAGAAACATCATTGGAAATCATTGAGTAAAAAATTAACCATAAAAAATAATATTAATAAACATGCTTGAAGTGATATGTGCATTAGAACAACACTGTGTAATAAAGAAATCAAGAAACTCAATTTATATGATGAGAGTTAAAAACAATGACATATACCTAAAAACCAAACAAAATTTTTAAGCAAGAATATAGTAGAAAATGTTCTGGGAAGATAAAGAAAGATGATAAGGATAATAAACGAAATGGTAGTTTGAAGAAGATGAGAGGTTAAAAAAAGGAAGGTGAAGCTATAGGGACATGGTAGTTATGACATTTACCAAAAATAAAGAAAAATGAGTAGATGGTGAATATTTTTTTTTTTG
>APFE031126656.1:79396-90094 GCA_000404065.3 Pinus taeda
CTATTACATGTTATATGGAAGATGTTCCTTGTTGGCAAAAAGCTATAAAATATATTTTTCAAATGTCTTAGTATAACTTTTTTAAGATTTGACTCTTTTTTGAGTATATTTTTCAATGAACTTTGCTTGAAATCTAAAAAAGATTTGTTGAAATTGCAAGTTGAAAATATAGTTTCACCAATAATTAGACAGCCAAAATTAAATAAAAAAAGCCAAAATCTAAAACACGTAAATTGCATTTTTTGAATTGGCCTCTTCAAGTACCAAGTTTAAAAGAATTACCTAATTTAAATTTTAATATTTTAGAAGTATGAGAGATTCCACATTAACTGTTTTCATAAAATATCAACTTTTTCTCAAAACTGGCAGATAAAAATTAAATTAAAATAAAAAATATCACTTTAAACAATTCATTATTACAATTTTGTAATTTAAATATCATATCAAATTTGTGAAAAAACAAAAACCATTTTACAATAATTAGAGTTTGAAATAAAAAACAACACTTTGAGAAATGATACCTGAGATATTCATATATCCCATTAATTGCATTCAGTTTTTTTGGTTAACGATAGATTATTTTCCATTTGGATTATGTTTTTAAGAGTTTGTATCACTTTTATTTCCAGTAAATAATTGATTCGAAGACATTATCATAATACTAATACATTTTTTATGAGTTAAACCTATCACTTGTGAGATTAAATATGGTGAGATAGATACAATTATTCCTTCCAATCACTGAGACTCAATTATTCTTTCCAATTACCGAGACTCAATTAACAAATAAGTTAATGAAACTTTCAAATCCAATTAACAAATAATCTCTTATTGAATTAAGTACAAACTTAAATGTCCTTTTATTAACAAAATATTTTTGAAATGTCTTTTCTTTTATTAATAATAAGTGCTGGATTATGCAACACAAACAGAGCAGTCCTTGGCTACTGCATCAGCTTATCCCAAAACCTTATGTCGAGTATGGTCTGCCATCTGCATCCAGTGACCTTACGATGAAATATGGCATTGTATACCGTTGCAGCTCTGTTTCCAATTTAAAAACTCTGTCGAAAATTTTAGTTGCAAGTCTTTATTTTATTGTGTCATGCTCCCTCAAACATCAAAGTAGAAATGAGTATTGCAAGTATGCTCACAAAATTCATGATCTCACAAAAAGATATTCCATTACGATGAAAGAACTCAACCAAATAGAAAGATCTTCGTTACATTGCCATGGGCACTGCGATAGTTTGACTGTACACTCAAAAAATACAACAATACTAATCCTTTGAAGCAAATATCGATAACCAGGTTTTTGGTTAAGCTTTGTGCAGAATAAGATAAAGATCAAATTCAAAAATAGAAACTATGGATCGATATGCTCTATTCAAATTCAAAGATAAATTACATGAAAATTCTTGGCAAGGAAATGTGCCAAATAACACTACCCTTTTCCATTAATGCACTGGATTGCCAATTACAGGTCATGACTCTCTTTGGACTGGATCATGTATTTGTTATTATTAGGGGTTTTTTCACTTTGGTTTTCTCTGTTCCTTTTTTATCTTCTTTATAGCCTGTACATCTAGTTGGAGCTGGGGGAGTAGTCTCATGTCCTTCAGGACATTTACCCAATAGGAATCAGCTGCAATCTCTCCAGCGATGGGGGTATAGGCGGGATCAGTCTTCATCTCTGGGGGCAATTCCAGCTTTGGCAGTCTTTCAGACAGAGC
This sequence comes from Pinus taeda, assembly GCA_000404065.3. Lineage (NCBI taxonomy): Eukaryota > Viridiplantae > Streptophyta > Pinopsida > Pinales > Pinaceae > Pinus > Pinus taeda. The sequence goes on from APFE031126656.1 coordinate 81,130, forward strand.
CTTGCGTTTAGGTGGATTCAATTCTGGTTCAGCCACAGGCCTGCGTTTATTTGGATTTAATTTTGGTTCAGCCATCTTGGCCTTCTTCTTCTTGCAATCTTCATCAAGTAATTCTCGAGAATACCTGCCCCGAGGAGTAGAACAAACGCTATCTGATGCATAAAAACTGATTCGTTTCTTTGGCCTTGAAGGGTCATACCACTTTCGAAGAGAACTGCGTGGATTGAAATTTGCACTGCCCCTGGACTTGATTATACGGTCCCGAGCTAAATTGTTAGCAAGGTTTTGAACCCTGTCAGCTGGGGTCATGAAGCTCGACTCAGGCTGCTGATAGGTTTCAGCTCGTATCGAAAAAACTCTGATGGGCGAAGAGTCTGCAGGAGAAGAAGCAGGTATCATCTTCATATAGCTTGTTACTCCATCGGTATCATTAAGCTGAGAATCTGGATCGCCACAGCTAGCACAGGAGGAGCGATTATACCTAGATATACATGACGAGTCCAAATTGGGGAAGATCTGAGCCTTGTGTTGATTTGGGGTTATAGACTCATGAGGTGTAGTACTGCTCACAGGCTGAATTTCATGATGTTGGTCTTCTTGTGAAAGGCCTGACTGATCGCTGGTTTTCTTTGATAATAATCTTAATCTAGTGCGTTTAGATAATTTGCCTCTAAAAACTATCATCTCGTCTTCCTCAAGCTCAGCCTCAATGGATTTATCACGGTAGGTCCGGGCTGACCTCTTCGTTTTCTTCGGGGCGTTCATCCCCCTGCACTGGGGTTTAAATCGCTGAATTGCTTCGGGGGGAGTATAAAAAGACTCTGCAGCATTTAGGATTTTCAATGGGTGATCCGCCTTGCAAGATTCTTGTTCTGTTGGAGACCCTGGGATCGAATCCGTGGAACCTTTAAATTGCGTTGGCGGGATTGTTGTCCCAGCATTTTGTTTCGGTTGAGGCGACTCAAAGTTTGGAAAGTTAGTGATATGACTTGTGGATGGAGTCCGGGGAGAATTCATCGTGTACTCCAGTGGTTACAGAGCGCAAGAACACAGCTTATATATTCACAGGGGAGTCGAACAGGGAGCAGAAACGAAAAGTCGCAGTGGAAAATATAATTTGATAAATAAGCCGTCCTTTTTAATTATCCTCACTTCTCCGGTTTTTCGTCGCGATACCGGTCTGCCTTACCGTTTATTGTTTTTGAAAACCATAGGCCACCGTGGAAGCGGAGCATCGAATCCGGCGAATGCTTCTTGCTGGGAAAGTGCGCGGATGTCTTTCATCTATAATCGGCGGCCTTTCGGGGATCTCGTTCTTCTGTAATTGGCGGCCTTCTTACAGAGTTATTCATTTTTCGGCCTTCTTGCAGAGAGGTATTCATTTTTCAAATTTTTTCATCGAAAGGAATATGAAGGACGCTCTCCAGCTGCAGTCAAACTCCAGTTCTCCAAGCGATTCAAACTGAAGATTTGAAGCTTACCACTATCTGAAGAAGTTTGCTAGCCGAGACATTGTACACCTGCTCGAAGTGACTTCAATCCAATCAAATCACCTCCTTGCTGAATCTCCAATTGGCATCTTGCAGAGGAAAGCTCCTGAAACCTACCCCACCATTCACTGTCAAGTCTTTTATCATAACTGGAGCTTCCATAGTCCAAAGCTTTGGACAATTCACGGTTAAAGCTTCCAATCCCTCACTCCGTACAACTACCTGTGTAACATTGGGAGCAGAGATGACATGATTCCGCAGGCCATCGCAGAAAATTATGTGAAGTTGCTCAAGAAGCGGGCAAAGTGAAGTAAAATGCGCCAACGAGGTGTCAGTCGGTTCCAAGCGGCAAATGTGCAAGTAATGAGACTGAAATCCCATGAAATGAGTGGGGATTTTAGAAAGAATGTAGTTGTAGATTGTGAGAGTAACGAAATGAGTACAGGAGAAAAGGGCCGGGGGAGATGGGGTTTCACTTCTGGGCGATTCACAGAGAGTGAGGTTTTTCACTTTCTTCTTTGCTGCACGCTCCATCCATTCGCATACACTGTCGAAGATAAATTGCCATTAACTGAAAAGGCCAAACGCCTCGTTTGTGAGATAAAGCGCCTCCAGGTCTTCCAAGTGCAAGAGCAAAAGCTTGGAGATTATATTTCTGCAAATTCGATTATGGCAATTAGGTCTTCGTCAGTTTCGAATGTGCAGGGATTAAAACGATTTTCGGTGGCATAAGTCAAGAGCAAGAGATGAAAGGGAGACAGACTGAGGCATGCTATTTGGTGTAAAGGAATTTCCATCTTTTGGAGAGGATAGAACATCTTACTGCCTCTCTGATTGGGATTTTACAAAGGATTATAGAGATGACAGCGTCAGGAAGTGAATTGTCAATGAAGCTTTGCTTAATGGAAATTCACCAGGCCCTGGACATCGATATTCTTATTAACCTTTGAATGTAGAAAACATTACAGCATCTAGACGCTGATGTTCCTGTCAAACACTGAATTCTGAATTTATCACTCTGAGAGGAAGACCTCGATGTTGCTCTGCCCCGGCTGTTAAATGCAGAGAGAAGATGAATGTATCTTTTACAGGTAAGAAGGCATGGAAATAGGTAGATTCGTTTTTCCTTGTCAATTTGTTAACTTAATTAGTTTTAGAAAGGTGGAAAATGGTACTGGTGGACATTTATCAACTATGGAATTAGGCATCAGATTCACTGCTTAGCTAGCTAAGATCAAATCCTGCATCAGCACTAATTGCATAAAGCAACTTATTCCGCAAAACTCTTTACTGCTCTAGGGAGGGAGCTTAATAAGACTCACACATGTTGATGAAGTTGGTAAAGCGGTCAAGAGCTTCTTCGGAGACATTTTCAGGAGCAGAATTTCGAATACAGATTGGAGGTTCCAAGTATCTGAAACTAATGGTCCTCGAGAACACCCAGTTACAAATTTGAAAAACTTTTTTGCTGCTCCAAATTGAATTCCTTAGTCACTTGCCACAACATCTCTATGACAGGATGATCCTCAATATAACCTCCAAAATAATGAACATTTGAGTGCAAGTCATTAAATTCATACCCTTACCCTCCTTTATTGAGCCTGATATAAGAAGCTGGAGCTCATGTTCATTAAACATATCTACCCAAACAGATTGTATCGACTGTCTAAATCCTCGCAAAAAATAAGAGCTTTGATTATCTATCTGATCATTCAGACTGTGGTTTGCCAAAAGGTAAATAAAGCTGATAATATCCTTTCCACAGGGTAGCATTTCCTCCTTTTGTTCACCATACTCATTAATTTCACTTACAAAATAGAGCGCCAGTTGGGAAACATCATCAGCATTTCGTCCTTTTGTTCACCATACTCATTAATTTCACTTACAAAATAGAGCCCCGGTTGGGAAACATCACCATCATACTTCTTTAGGGACAGAAGATCCCGGTACAGCTCAGGACCCAAAGAAGGCAAATCTTGCAAATAGTTATGTATTTTCTTTTAGCTTGCTCAGAAAGAATGTGACAAATGGGATGTCAACTAAAATCCCTTCAAACATAGCCTTTCCAAGGATTTTTCCAAAAAACTCAAAATATTGGAGATGTTCAGAATATATTTTGGCACATGCAGGATTTGGATAGAGAAAATGTTCAGCAGTTTCCTTGAAAAGCCCATACTGTATATATCAAAGGTTGTTTTTGGTATGTTCTCCATAAAATCTTTGAAATACCACCCCCATCAATTCCAGCCTCTTCGACTCCAAATTCATTCACAAATGTTACATGAATTATTCCCCTAAGTTGGTCTCCTGTCAATACATTTAATTCCCTGAATGCATCCTCAACAGCCCGGTCTCACCTTACCCTGCTTTGGTATCGTTCGTAAGACTCTGTGTGCGAGCTTCTGTTTTTTGCTCTGGCTGAGGCTAGCAGTGGAGTATAAATCTGAACCCTTTTTGTAAATGGCACTAACAGTGGTGCTCGTTTCAGCAGGTCACGGGCAATTGGATTTTCATTTCCAGCCTTAGTAGAGAAGAATCTTCCCTCAACTGCATCACGAGCATGAAATTCATCTAGTGATGTAAATTGTTTCCTACAATTCCAATCCTGCAACTGTGCCAAGAGTTCAGCTGCTGACATGCTGAGTCTCTTCCTTGTAACTAAAATCCTTTTTGAGTTGCTACAGACTGAACAGACTTCTCAAGATGTTTAGGAAACCTGGAGGGGATCAACCATAGCAGTTGCCTGAATGCGTCTTTTAAAATTTTAACTAGCTCCTTGACATCTTGCAATGAAAGTCTCTTCTGCTGCTCATATAACTCCTCATTATCAGTTATTGTCAACATGTGCCTATAAAATGGATAAAAAGCAAAACCTCAAATTTTATAATGAAGATTTAAGTTTGAGAAACAAGTGTGTGCTTTAAAGAAAAATAGTCAGAATCACTAGAACATGTAACACTCAGCTAGGGGTGTGAATAAGAGCTAAATGGCATGCTACCATAGCTGCAAGCATGCAATGGAGCACCTAGAACAGGCATCTATGCAGCAAACAAAATTCCGACCTCGCTGACTGATACAACTGCAACAATTCAAGCACTGCTGCAGGACAATGTAGCTGGACAACTCTCTTAGCAGAACAACAAAACGCTTGGCAAGTCAAATCCTGATTTAAATGACCTTTTCATCAACCTCTACATAAGCTTCACAAGCATTGAGCAGCATGAGGCAGCAGCAGCCTGCTAAAGCAAAGACGCAAAGAAACCAGCAAATGAAGCCTCTCATGTTGTTTAACAAATGCTAAGGCCTTTTCTAAGATAAATAAGAGAATGGAATATTTCATTTCTTCCATAACCTTAAGGAGAAATACAAATTAAAAATAAAGGATTTCAATGACAATCAATAGAACTACCATTCGAATAGTGTTGTAACTTGTAAGAACAAATCCAAGAACTGAAAAAGTTTTTCAAAGTACCTGTAAAAGACTAACATCGCAGGGTCCATTTCTTTCATTGCCATATTTTTTTCATCAATGGTAAAAATGGTAGGATTCATGCTTTACATTTTCCTCGTTGAAAATCTCTGCAATTAGTCACATAGTTATCAAGGAATTTAGACTTCTGCGTAAATATAATAATAATTATAAAGAATATTATATTATTTTAGTTAAAGGAGGTTTGACTGGGGTTCTTAAGTTGAAAAATAGCCGTTGGAGTCTCTGCTTAGACTATTTAACACACTAACTGGATCTGTTTCTTCAACTTGTCTTGGCGATGAACCACACTAGGTGGTTCGAAACGCGTCGACAAATGATCAATTATGTGATTTCGCCAAAAAGTTTCTAATCAAAGGTTTATATTTCAAACCTTGGTCGAGATATTATCATATGGGATTTAATAAATATAACTTATGCTAAATGCCTTTTTGTGGAAAAAAGGGGTTTTATGTAGGGTTAATTATTTTCCCTAGGCAAATGATAATTTCACCTTAGGAAAAGGGATTTTTAGGTGAAATGAATGAATTATGAATGGGGTGAATGTTGGTAAGGGGGTTTCAGTACTTGATCCTATAAGTTATTTAGGCAAGGGTTTGGTCCCTCCAGAAGTGAGAGAAATGCTTTGAGCCCCTTTAACTTAATGTTTTAGGTACTTTTGTCTTTACTTGTGGGAAATTAGTAAATTGAGGGTGAAATGAATGGGGAAATTAACCATTTGATTTTTTGTAACTACTCAATTATCATACATGCTTTAGTAACTTGATGATGACACATATGATATGATTTTTAACTAACCATTCATCATAATTCTGCAACCATTCAACTACTTACGCATCTACTCATCCTGCCACTTTTTCTACTCTTTATTAGGGTGCACTTAAGTTGGCCAACCCTTATCAAAACTTTTTCTTTTCTGTTACAATAGAAATCTATCAAAATATATCCTTATTAAATCCAAGGGATCAGATTAAACAGTTGAGCTCCTTTATTCACTCTACCTATCTACTTATTTGCCAAGATTACACTGTTTGGTCAGATATTTATTATCTATCTATCAACATGAAATTCAAAATATGGACTAGTCAAGATTAAACTATTTGATTACCATGGTTGTGGCATAAATAACAAGTTGCACACAATCATTATTATGCATAAAACTAAATGGTAGTGGCATTTGGGCTTGTGCAGTTTCATGGTCTTTTCATTTTGGGGTTCATTTTTCCTCTTTTTTTTACCTTTTCCTTATTTTTGCCCCTTGATTTTTGTTTTAGGGAATTCCCTATATGAATTTTTAAAATTTCTTGATTTTTTGAATATGGAAAACATTTGCAAAAAGAAAAGGTATGTACATATTACAGAGATAAACTAAGTCAATCATAAATTATGACACCTATTGGTATAGGAACCTAACTCTCTCCATTAAATCTACAATCTGATGATGTAAACCATTAATAGAAGGATCACTAGAAGCAACACCCATCCTATAATAATGAGGATATCCCATGAATGCCTCAATTTCATAGCTTGTTCCAACACATCTTATAATGTATAAATATTTTTTTGCATCAAAAGAGTTATAGTGAATGACAACAAATCTTTAATAAACCAATCCATTTGATGATGAGGATAAATAGGATAAGTCAATTTCCCAATTTCATCTTTAAACCGCCGCACGTACTCCCATGCAGTCTCTCCCTCTCGTTACTTAATATCCCTTAGCTAAGCTAAACCTTGTTGATTCATGTGAGGAAGTTTAAATTCCTTAATAAAACCTCATTTAACTAAGTAAAGGGTTGGATTTAGATTCAAATAAGACCATTTGATGAACCATCAAAGTATCTTATCTTATAGAGTTGCATGTTAATGGCATCTAGGCCTGTCTAACCCTGTAGATGGATTCACATAAATACCAATGTTGTTCTACATATTTATCTCCTCCAACCAAGAATTCGAGATACCAAGTGCATGATCATGTTGCATTCCTTGTCATTTTTGTTTGACCAAGATGAACTAGTACAAAGCCTTGTGAACTAGGTTGCAAAAAGCATGGTTTTTTTCTTTTGAATACTACTAAAAATACTACCAAATCCACTAAAGCTAACAACTTTGTATTCACTACGAAATTTCTGAAATTTCAAAGTTTTAACTAATTTGGGAAGAAAATTGACATGATTCTGATAAAGTAACAATGGGAGGTTAGGGAGAGAATTAGTTGCATGACTGCTTTGTGGACTGCTACTTGTAGGGAAGAATCATCTTCTAAGAATAACCACGTCACCACAAAATCCCTATCTTCATCTACAAGAGTACTTTAATCAATCAATACAAATGGTTTTGTAGGAATTTTGTGTGTTCAAATTCCTTCCAAATATTAGTGGGCTACACTTCCTCTATACTACTCTCCTATCACATCTCTTCTAGCTCCTATTTCACTAGAATGAAATCCTTCTCCTACTTTATTATTTCAGAATGTTGGGCTTCCCATTCCTCCTAACCACAACCTCAAAGTTCTCAATGCTTAACTTATCTTCCACAACTCTCTTCACCTTCTTCTAATCTATCACAACTTCTTCTCCTGCCACTAATGAGATATATGTTCCCTTCTAATTTACCTAAAATCATGTGCCTCCTGCAACTCGTCTGCATCCATCACAAATTCACTTAATTTTTTGTAACTAACAACATCTCTCCCAAAATCCCTACCCATAGAACACAGGGTTTTACACTACCATATTGATTTCTTGGAACACAATAACCTCTTTGTGAACATAAGAATCTTGATCCATAAGAGGATTTATTTTATCATTCCTCCCCATAATCCGTAATTAAATACTGCCTTAGCTTTGGAGAAAGACAAATGGTTTTCTACAACAAATTCAATAATGTAACCTTCTAAAGTTGCTTGAATCCAAAATTCAATAGCTCTAATTAATTCAATATCTAGCTTGTGAAATGTATCCAAATCAATTATGGTCCAATTTCTGAATATTTTTCCATGACTTCCATTTCTTGCTTTCATCTACAATCTAATCAACCAATTATATATTTCCTCAAAAAATTTACACCTGAAAATATCATAGTATGCAGTTTCTGCAAATAGAATTTCACCCTTAACCCAATATAAGTTCTTCTATCTCAACTGAGCTTGCTGGAGAATTAACGAGTCACATTTCTCATACCACAATATCTGAATGCTATCCTTGAGAATACTCAACACCATGATCTATATCCCCACTTGATTTTCATGGTCTTAGCAACACATCCATTTGTTGGCAAATTTTTTTATCATGAAGACCTAGGGTTCGACCACTAGCTGCCAACAAAAATATTTCGTCCTAGTCTCACATAACGCAAACATTTTCATTCCTTTATGATGGAGAGAAGTCCACCCGAAGGTATGTTGAGACTCCTAAATTTTATAAGGGGATATTATATAGTGAAAGGATTCAAATTTTTCCATAAAGCATACATCAATTGCTCATGCATTCAAAGATCCCCATAAATCATGTACATAGACACATAACAAGTAGTAGAAAGAAACATTACTTAAAATTTTAGAAAGGGGGGCGCAATATAACAACATGAAAACATAGTGTTGGATTGTGTTATATTCTTTCCATGACTAGCCCATGTAGTTTACCGGGGGATTAGAGGGGTGGTGGAGCCCCTCCCTCATTGTGATGATTGTGTAGTGGGGGGGTCACAGGGGGTTTGAGGAATACCCGTAACCCCACTTTATGGGGTCTCGGGCAGCGCCTCGGAAAATTTTGGCTTTGGACCCTATGTTAGGTTGGGCGGACCCACCTATGGTTTTGTGCATGATTTTCACACATGGTTTTGGACGCTATGGTTTTTTGGTCCTGCTTCGACATGTATAAATATGTATTGTAACATTGAAAGGAATATAATGAAAAATCAAGCTGGTAGTCCCAGTTTTGGGATCCAGGGGAAAATATCTATGTATATGTGTTTTATGTGTTAT
>APFE031126669.1:9294-19627 GCA_000404065.3 Pinus taeda
TGAAATATCATGTATACCATCATCTGCATGTGGAATTAAGTTTGAAACTCTTCTATAAAGTTGTGTCCATGGACTTGTATGGTAAGCAAAACCATGCATTTGAGTCTCAACAAAAAGTGAATCAACACTGTTGTGTTCATACCAGTCCTCCATCAATCGTGCTGCAGTTCCTTTGTCACCACTAATTAGAGAATTTGTTCACCCCATTGAAGTTCCATGTGTTGCAAACCAGTTAAAACTTCCAACTGGACCCCCTCAGCATCCACAAACTTCAGTAATGTCAAATCTTTGTCAACATTATACTTGTATCGAGCTCGTTCCTATGATGGGTTATTTAAATAAGCACTAGGGCTGCGATTAATTCCAGCATCTAAGAGCTCACCTTTATTAACAAAAATAGAACCCAAGCGCAAGTTCTCATGTGCTTGAATGATACTTTGCTGTGAAGTTTGTTTGGGATTTCCAGTGAGACCTCTCCAAATAGCCTTTTGCCTCTGATTGCTGATGATGTTTTAAATTCTGATTGTGCAGGGATAGGAGCTTGAAGTCGTTGCCATTTGAATAGTTGGAGATAAATTACATAATTTAAAACAACATATTAATGATTTCTTCTTCAAAACAGGGTTTTGAAGAAGAATCAATTTCTGAGATGAGACGGAGTCTAGCAGATCTGACTCTTCGTGTGAGAATATTTCAATTTGAGAAGTATCCTTGTATCACTTATGGAATTATGAATACCTCCCTAGTTAAGAGGAAGTGTTGGAAAATGTAACTAAGTTCAGTCTTCATAATTGTCATTGTGCTTAAGTCATTATATATTTTATGTAAAATTATTTTTTCAAGCATAGGTTTCATGCTCAAGTCAATTGGTCATCTAGGTCAAGCATGTTCTTCATGCTTTCAGAGTTTGTCAAAGTCAAAATAATATTTCTCATGAGTCAAAGAGTCAAGTCTTATTTAGACTTTGAAAACAAAAAGGAGAAAGAATTTTTAAATATGTATTTTGGGTAAAAATTCCTTCTAGAAGTCTTCTAGAAGTCAAGTCAGCGCTGCCTATCATGTAGGCTCTGCCCAAGGGACATGATTGTTCGCACCCCTTTGGATAAGTATAAATAGAAAAAAGTTGGAGCTCATTTTGGACACAATTTGGAGTATATGATCTGAAATTTCGCAGAGAAAGAGGAAGGCCAAAATCTAGGCAAAAAGAGAGTTTGACTTGGCTTCTAGAAGGTGAAAGCGTCTTGGATATCTCATTTGATCTGATTCTATAACAACAGAATTTTTTGGCTTTTTCCTTGGCTTGGAGCCTATATCTTGTGTTTTATGTTTTCTCATGATCTTCACGTATTTTTGTTTTGGTAATTACTTGATGATGAACTAATAAAGAAATAAAATACCAACAAACATTGCAAGTAATTATCAAGTAAGGAGAATCAACTCTAAATCTGCAAATATATTGATTTTCCAACATTTTCTTCCATATATTATAGCATATACAAAACTTGATATATGCACCTTTGACATACCCATCCCTTATTTTTTTAAAGTGGTGTCACGTCCGTGCTTTAGACCCAAATGTACCCTTGCTAACTATATATATAATATATATATTATATATATATATATATTCAAAACACTTTTGACAGTGCGCTCTCCATAAAAAAATACATTATGTTGCAATATACATGAAAATGCAATAAAGTCATATATACTACATAGTGTTTTCAAGAACTGCAATGTTGAAAATTATATATATATTATATATATTATATATATATATGTTCACAGGTACAACGTGATATATTATAAATGAGAAACATATATATACTATCAATAATGTCAACATCCATCATGTTATTTGCAAGAATTGAACCTGAGTGGGGAGATTCCATTCCTTCCTCTGAACCACCTGGAAGACAACTCATAAAGAAATGACACATTTAATACCATAAAAATGTTTAGGAAACTTTGATCTAATACACTATTTAAGTCCAAACACAGTAACACCAACATATTTGGAGTTTGCCCATTAACCACTATTTAATTAGCACTTTTTACTTTACAAACTGGTACACAGGAATTTGTCACTGTCCTCATCTCAGTCCCTCTGTTGTGTCATGTGTCAAATAAACATGTCCATATCTTCCCACTTATGCAAGAAGATTAAGCAAATGCCCTTTAATGCTAAAGATTAACCCTTTTTGACTAAGTTCCTACATCGTTGCTAGTAAACTCTTAAAATCCACGATGATTCCCTGTCATGCACTGTATCATTGTGACGTCGTCGCAAGTCCCCAGTTCATGACCCGCGACAATCCAGATTTGACGAATTTGTTCAAATAGTCGGTCTTCTAGATGTTTCTAGAGTTGGTTGTTGGGTTAGTTTGGGTCACCTTTCCGCCTCTAGGATGGTGGTTCCGCCTCTTGTGCAACCTCCCTTGAGGATAAGCTCCCTCTCCCTCATTTCATGGAGTCTCCTTCTCCTATAAAATCACTCACCATTGCTATGGTCTGCTGGCTTTTTTAACTAGTTAGTAGTTCTTTTGGTTGGGCAGTGCTGCTAGTGCTTGGAATTTGATAGATAGTTGGTGTGGGTGTGAGTGTGGGATTGTTGATAGCTTATGGAAGGTTGTGGAGTGCCCTTAACTTTGTGTTGAAGCCTATGAGTGAGAGAGAGAGACATTGTATATTGGGAGATTCATCCTTGAAGAGTGAATGCTTGAGAAACATACTGGTTGGACCCTTTAAGAAGGCTTGCGGCGTCAAGACTTAGTTGTAAGCTTGCTCTTGATTCATTATTAATACATTCAATGATGTTTTCCTATGTCTTGTATGTAATTTACTTGATAGCTCGTGCCTTCTTGACTTTATGAGTAAATAGATCATTGTTGTTTTCCAATTATGCGCTTTGTTGTTTTTCCTTTGTGTTGTTTCAGGTTAATCACTCGTTGAGGAGAAGGAAGTGGAAGCTAGAGCAGTGCAACGAAACTTCATTGACCACCGGTTTCAGGTAGGCCTCCAGCAGTGACTGTTTAAGGAAATCAATTGTTGATTTGTCTTTGTTGTGACTAGACCCACTCTAGGGCTAGAGGGGTTGCCTCTATCCACAGAGAGAACACTTTCCTGCATCACAAGTTGGCGACTCTATTGAGGATTCCTTCGTATGTTTTTTCTCTTGTTTGCTTTTGTTTGGTTTTGATTTGGTGTCTCTTGAATTTTGGGGTCAAACCATCAGTTTTTGGGTTACCTGGGTCAATCTGGGAAGTCCCCTTACTGTCTGGAAGAATAATCTGGTGCCATTTAGATGATTTTACTTTGTCTTTTGCTTAAGTAAGATCGTCGCTGAAGATAGCCTAACAATCGTGACGACGTCGTTGATGTTCTAGCTTTGTACCCGCGACTATTTGGCTTTCGTCTCGGGTTTCTAGTTTAAATCCAGCGACGACTCCTGAAATCGGATCGTCACTGAAAACAAGTGTACTTTAGCAACTAGTCTCTAGTTGTCAATGTAACACCCGCGACGATTCCTGTAAAGTTGTTTTTACAACTTTACCTCCTGAATCCACCTATCTTGTTTATCCCCTGTTGTTTCTTGTCTCTCATTAGCTTGTTTTGGTTGCTTTTGGTTAAGGTACTGTCTCATTGATTTCATTTGAGTGAATCTTGTGTTTTTAGACCTCATGACCTAGCTCTCTTAAGCGTTTCAATCTGTTTGCTTGGGTTGCTTGTCTATCCAAGGTTTGTCTGCAACTATCTTATTGATTTGCTTGAGGCTTTTTTGTTGCTTGTTTTGTTGCTAGTTGATTTTTAGTGTCGATTATTGAACCAATTTTTTATGTTGATTCGATTTCTTCACTACCAAGCATAGATCAAAATTGTTTGGATTGATCAGTTCACACTTGCTTATTTATCTCTTTAAATTCAAAACAAAAAAAAATTAAGGGATTGCATTCATTTGATATACGAAAGTGAAAGTATATGTGCATTTAAAATTTTCATGTTTGAGAAATTGAAAAGAGAACTCTAAATCTTTCATTAGTGGTATTGATGCATTGTGGGATTAGTATATTGATGCATTGTGTTTTTTAGTGTTTGCATTCGCTTGTGTTTGTTTGGAGATGAACTTTCTACCTTCCTTTAAGTAGGTGTTCATCGAAATGAAAGATGCTTTACTCATTCTAGTTGCATCCTAGGGTTTTTGATATACATACGGTAGGGCCTGAAATCTGAAACCTAATTCAAGATCAACTCTAAAATTAACTGAATGAACTTAACAATGCATTGGAACATAATGCATATTATTTAGAGGTCTAGGCTAGAGATGTGCTTTGACATCGTTAAACCTAGTCACTATTGCTTTCACTTAAGGTTGGGTGATTCCTCCTTTTGTGACTCAATAGTTGCTAGTACAGACTTGCACTGTCCGTACCGTCGAGTATATATCGAAAGACCCCACTAGGTTATCATCCTATATGCATAGGAAGCCATGTTTGCTGCCTTGCAAACTGTGACGCACCGAACACAACATTCGAGAAGATTGACTGCCATACGGAAAGTCCTTGGTTTTCATTTGATCACCAAGGTGTATATGCAGTTTTACGAGTTGTTTGGTAAACCTTTTGCCTAGTTCTCCAGAGTAGTCACTTTTGTTTCTTTTCGACTGCTTAAAAGAAAAGGATCATCTGAGCACTTGTCCTTTTAGGCTCATTAAACCTCAAAAGAGATAGAGTCACATTTTCGTCCTTTTCTTGACTCTTGAAACATGAAAAGGTCAAGCTTTGTTCCTGTGTCATAAAATTCACTGCCGACGAAATATTCCTAGTAACAGTTAGAGTTCTTCATTATAGTTCGAGTGTTTTTCAAGCTCGTTCTCGATGGCAACATCCCCTGAGTCTACCGGCCAAGATCTTCCCCCAAATGGAAATACTAGTCCGTTTCCGGCTTTTGGAAATGCTGGTGCTCCATATATGGCAACATTGTCTTTGCCTGGGGTAACCATCGGTCTGCCCGTTTGGTTGTTTTCAACCTCGGTGGTCCCGAGTGTCATGACTCTTGTTCCATCGTCTCCTTCATCTGAATCACGACACGATGATTCCAAGGTTGAGCCTGCACCTTCTTCCTCTGTTCCTTCATCTTTATCTCCTACTTCGCCTAGTGAAAGTTTCACGTCTAGTAACCAGGAGACTAAGAAGAAGAAGTCTGATAAGCATGAGGTCACTTTTGCCGTTATTGCTTCGAGTACATCTCAAGTCGGACAACCTTCTGCTCCTCCACGAAAGGTTAAGTTTCCTTGTAAATTGTGCAAGGGTGACTATCTTCTTCGTGATTGTCTTGGCATCCCTAGGATCTTGGAAGTATGGTCTCATGATCCAGCTCATCCCTTGTCATCCTTTGAAGCTCATGGCGATGCTATTCTATCAACTGGCAGTGGTAAGAAGAAAGGGAATATTCGATTCCCCTGCAGGCTATGTGAAGGAAACCATCCCCTTCACCTTTGTCTGCTCATGGATAAAGCTTCCGCCATTTCGGAAAGTCTTACAGCTTCTTCGCCTCGACTTCTCGTTAGTTATCAGAAGCTCTCTTTAGACCCTTTCCCCGTTGACAAAGAGATTGACTTAGATTCTTCTCTTGTCCGTCCTCCTCTTTCCAAACCTGGGTATGCTAAGCCCGTTCCAGACCAACCATTGGCCAGAGAGAGAGTCGACTTGGATTCACCGCCCGTTGACCACTCTGTTTCGGAAAAGCGTGATGATCGCACTGCTCATGTTCTTCTCGTCTCGTCAGATTCCCCTGAGTCCAAAAACAACCCTCCTATCCCCGTTGATCAGGAACGTCCTTCTTTGGTTCCTATAGAGCATGGGGGCAATCATATGATACCCCCACCAAGTAGTTCAGTCATTTCCTTCGACTGGAGTCATTTGACTACATTTTGCCTTCCATCCTACGTGCCTTTCCATATTACTGTACATACCTATGATAAGGCAGTACTTGGCACTGTCTTGGATGAGGGTGCATCGGTTAGCCTCATGCCTTTCACTACTTAGCAAGCTTTGGGCTTCCCGCAGCTTGTGCCAGTCGCGCAAAATCTGTTGGCATTTAACGGAGGAACCAGTAGACCTTTGGGGATCCTTCCGAAGTTTCCTATTACTTTGGGAGGCAAAACCGTCTATATAGACGTAATGTTTGTCCAAGGTGCTTTAGATTTCAGTGTTCTCCTTGGCCATGACTATGTTTATGCCATGGGGTCCCTTATCTCTTCACTTTTCCGTGTGGTCTATTTTCCACATGAGGGAAGAATGGTGACCATCGATCAATTATCGTTCTTTAGTCCCTCGGTGCCTCCTGTGCAGCCGTCATCCCCTATCGATTCTTGCTCGCAAGCAGTACCTTCCCAGCCGCACGTCAATTATGTGGCTACCCGTTCCGTCTCCACATCTACTGATGATCATGTAGATGGTCTCGTACATCATGCACTGGGGGCATTGGAACCTGATCTGTCATTCGTGTCTCATGACATGTATTCCTCCCAGAGTGTGGTTCTTCCATCCAGTGGAGATCTCTTGGGAGTCATATTTTCGTATGACCCATGAACAGGAGTACCGAGGATAGTTTGATCTTGTGTCAACCTCGTTAAAAAATGAAACAAGGGATGTGGAGCATAGTTCTTATCTTGTATTAAGCTCGTTACAAAATGAAACAAGGAGTCTCGAGGATAGTTTGTTCCTATGTCAACCTTGTTAAAAAATGAAATAAGGAGTCACGAGCATAGTCCCTGATCTTGTGTCAAGCTCGTTAAAAAATGAAACAAGGAGTTCCGAGGATAGTTTGTTCCTATGTCAACCTCGTTAAAAAATGAAACCGAGCGTCCGAGGATAGTTTGATCTTGTGTCAACCTCGTTAAAAAATGAAACAAGGATCATAGAGCATAGTTCCTTGTCTTGTGTCAAGCTCATTAAAAAATGAAACAAGGAGTTTCGAGGATAGTTTTTATCTTGTGTCGACCTCGTTAAAAAATGAAACAAGGGGTATCGAGCATAGTTCCTTGTGTTATGTCCAGCTCGTTAAAAAATGAAACAAGGGTTATGAAGATAGTTCTTTTACTGAGTCAACCTCATTAAAAAATGAAACACTTCCCTTTCCAACTCGAGTCTTTGATTAAGATATCTTAAAATCCAAGTCGATTCTTTCCAAGCTCTCGAAAGTGAACCTTCATTCCATCCACTTCATTGAATGCAATGAAGGTTGGGGGCCATGTACCTCAATTTGTGTCATTATGTTGGGGGCATGCGAACTCAAAACAAGAGTAGTTTTTCGTTTCAAGCTTGTGTAAACATGAAACCGAATCCACACAGAGTTCTCCATGGTTCAAGCTTGTGTAAAAATGAACCCATACCTGATTTACATCTCGTGATTGTCATTTTTATCCGCTATATTCTGCTATATGAGCCTTGGTTGTTTCATTCCATCGCCACCATCTTTTTGGCCGACCATATGCTTTCACTTGGATGTTTTTTCCTTTCCTGAGGAACCGCAGCGATGAGTGGTTTTATTAGCCAGCCTCTTGACCATTACATGTTTTGAGCAGTTCCACCATTACTGAAACCAGTTGCTACACTTTATACCACTCGTTCCTCTAAGACAAGTCCCCTTTAAGCTCTTTTCGATTGCCGAGTTTTTCTTTTTTGATTCGTTAAACGGAATAAAAGGCGGTCTACTTTGAGCTCTTTTCTGACTATACAAACATGAAAAGATCATCGGACTTTTGTCGTTTCAAGTTCGATACTGGTTATGAAACGACATGTCTCTGATCGTTTTTTTACTCTTTCGAATCGAGGTCACTAATTACGAAAAGTACTCCTTGATTATAATGGTCAAGCGGTTTTCTTGAATATTGTTTTATAATTTTTCGGGCTCGAGGGACACGAATCTACGAAAAAGGACCCCCTTAGGGTTTTCTTTTCCGTGTCTTTTTCAAACTCTCTAAACATGAAAAAGACCCCGAGTTTTACCTATGTCGGACTCATTAAACCCTGACAACATTGGACTCGTCACCATGACGAAACTCGAGCTTCTCCTCCCTAGGGCTCGTTAAACTATTACTAGGTTGGATTCGATCGAAGGTCGAACTTATATTACAAGCATATGCTATCCCCTTCAAGCTTGTTTTAAAAAGTAATTGCGGTACTCACCAGCAATAATGGGGGAAAATTTTGGAAGTCATCATTGCTTATCTATGGCAGCTAGTCACTCTTGAACATCGACACTTTTGCTTCTTGTCGGGTTGGGATATCCATACATCGTCATTCAGCCTTTCGCGGATCTGGGTTGCCATTTTGCCTCATTCCATCTGATCCATGTTGCCTCCATCAAGCCTCTGATCCCTTGGTATCAAAATGTTGCCACATGTCGGAGTCGTGTCGTTGATATGTTCAAGAGTATACTCCTTCTGCAGTTTACACCTCCTCCTTTGATATTCTGTTTCGTTGTCTACCACTTGTTCTTTATTTCATGTCGTTGATGGGGGAAACATCATGGCCCTCCTGCAACGAATCGTCTCTTGTCGACATCAGCTCCTTATCCAGGAGATTGATCTAGACATCCCTTTCGGTACCTTGGAACTTGCATGCCTTAATGGCAAGTTCTTCGTGCCTGACGATAGACTTTCCTCATTGGTCTTTGATCGGGTGATTCCACGAGTGTTCGACTTCAGCTCATTTTTCACACTCATTGGATTGTATTGGACAGTGCTTTGAGAGCCATTGGCATTATTGATGGTTTCTCTCGTGCTTGTTAACGGTTTTCATCATTGACTGGTAATCAAGCGACTTTCTATCATGTTCGACTTCAGCGCATTTGTTCACATGGTAGGATTTGTACTCTGATCGGTTGGGTTTCAAGACCCCAAATTGAGATTGCATATGTTCGGGTCGTGTGGATTGCTTCGTGATTACAAATATGAATCCTTGATGGATGGCTACGACCATGCCTAAGTCTTCATGGATGGCTACGACCATACCTTTCTCATTATTACGGTCTTATTAACTGGGTGGCTGTGTCCATACCACAGACCAAGTTTCATAAGTCTTATGGATGGTTGCGCCCATGCCTAGACTATATGTATTTCACTATTGCGGATATCAGTTGTACTTGCACCTGCAGGATCTTCAAGGTGGTTCCAGTTCAGACAGTTCCGTAAATCATTTCACCACTCCCACTCTCTCGGCCTTTAGGGGGCATCTGTTACATAGTAATTTTTCACTGTCCTCATCTCAGTCCCTCTGTTGTGTCATGTGTCAAATAAACATGTCCATATCTTCCCACTTATGCAAGCAGATTAAGAAAATGCTCTTTAACGCTGAAGATTGACCCTTTTTGACTAAGTTCCTGCATCATTGCTAGTAAACCCTTAAAATCCGTGACGATTCCCTATCATGCACTGTATCGTTGTGACATTGTCGCAAGTCCCCAGTTCATGACCCGCGACGATCTAGATTTGGCGAATTTGTTCAAACTGTCAGCCTTCTGAATGTTTCTAAAGCTAGTTGTTGGGTCAGTTTGGGTCACCTTTCCGCCTATGGAATGGTGGTTCCACCTCTTGTGCAACCTCTCTTGAGGATAAGCTCCCTCTCCCTCATTTCATGGAGGCTCCTTCTCCTATAAAATCACTCACCATTGCTATGATCTGCTAGCTTTTTTAACTAGTTAGTAGTTCTTTTGGTTGGGCAGTGCTGCTAGTGCTTTGGAATTTGATAGATCGCTGGTGTGGGTGTGACAAGGGTGGGATTGTTGATAGCTTGTGGAAGGTTGTGGAGTGCCCTTAACTTTGTGTTAAAGTTTATGAGTGAGAGAGAGAGACATTGTATGTTGGGAGATTCATCCTTGAAGAGTGAATACTTGAAAAACATATTGATTGGACCCTCTGAGAAGGCTTGCAACATCAAGACTTGGTTGTAAGCTTGCTCTTGATTCATTATTAATACAATCAATGATGTTTTCATATGTCTTGTATGTAATTTACTTGATAGCTCATGACTTCTTGACTTTGAGTAAATAAATCAGTGTTGTTTCCCGGTTACGTGCTTTGTTGTTTTTCTTTTGTGTTGTTTCAGGTTAATCACTCGTTGAGGAGAAGGAAGCGGAAGCTGGAGCAGTGCAACAGAACTTCATCGACCACCGGTTTGAAGTTAAAACAGTGCGAAACACGCATATGGATTTCCAAAGGAATTGATTGAGCTCAATACTCAATAATAATACAGAGATATTTACAAAGATAGAAACATCAAGTTTCTATGTAAGATTCAGTTTCATCTAAGAAACTGCTAAAGAAAGGAAA
>APFE031126673.1:1739-17726 GCA_000404065.3 Pinus taeda
ATTCGTCCATGTCTGTCTTCAAATCTGTCTTCAAATCGTCCATGTCTGTCTTCAAATATGTCTTCCAATCGTCCATCTTAGCTTCCATGCCCTTTATCTTAGATTCCATGCCATTTATCTTAGCTTCTGTTAGCTTTTTGAGGCTGACATTTTTTGCACTTGGTCTTGTAATTTTGATATATCATGTAGCATTTCTTCCTCTTCTTCATGAGTCATGCTAGAGCTTTCAGGTTCCTTACTAGGTGTTTGCATTTTCTTTCCTCGGGGTATCAGTTACCGATAATAATGCTCTACTATGCCCTTTGAATTCCTTCAAAATAAATTTTCAAACCAAGCTTAAGCAAAAATTTAAGAAAATCTACACACCTTTTTTCACTTTGTAGGAGCTCGATATTGCCTCTGATGTATCTCTGTACTTTCCGATCATCTAGTTCTGAATTTGTGACCTGTAGTAGCCCTTTGTGTCCTCTTTCCAATGCCACAAGTCTGACCCAAATTGGATTCTCCAAGGAAGAGTTCTGCGAAATCTCCCACAGTGACTTGATTATAGACTAGTTCAGTAGAGCGAACTTGTATGACGTGCCACGAGTCACCGTTTCGACTTTTGGATCTGAAAAATGCATACAAGAAACTACAGTCCATCCTCTTTCTGTACCTTCTGACAAAATTTCAATCCGATCCCCAGAGAGAAAGTTATGACGATTTTCCACAGGTCACCTGTTTGGAATGTAATTCAGGAGTTTGCAAAAAGACCAACTTCCTCAGATCATATCTCCGCAAATATAGCGCGAAAAGCTCTGAAATTTGGACCCAGGATTCAAAGCGATTTCTTCTCAAATGAATTTTTTTTGCGACTTTTGAAACATCATAGAAAAAAAGTTATAGCGAAAATTCCACGATAACTTGTTTGGAGCAGCGAAACCCTAGAATCCAAAGCTCTGATACCAAATGTTATGAAACCAACTCAAGAAAAGATAGAAAAGATAGATTAATGCCTTATAATTCAGCCTCTTCGAGGGGGCAACCTCCTTTACATTACATAAATGAACAATTCTTGGATGATTCAAATGACAAAACCTCCTTTCTATATATAGGAGTCTAAGGAGTCACAATATAATCTAGCGGACCTAACAATAATAATATAAAGCCACAAAAATAACAATAGAGGGATTATATGGGGCATAATATTAACAATATGGGGGCAATAGGGGCACAAAAATATTAATAAGGGGTATAACTACAATAGTAATGGGGTAATCACTAGTATTATAGGGTCCCAACACTAACAAATTGATGCATGATGCTAAAAAGAATGTGGGAGCAACCGCATCACAACACGGGAAGAGGATGTCACTAGATCAGTACACAGGCTACATGGATTTAATGAGAAAGAGTGTAGAGTTTGAGTCATCCTTGTTTGAGGAAGTAGTGAAACATACAATATGGGTTGATGCCATAGTTGAGGAGTATGAATCCATTATTAGAAGTAGTGTTTGGGAAGTGGTCCCAGGTCCAACAGACAAGTTAGTGGTGAGTTCCAGATGGCTTTACAAGATAAAGCAAGCAATAGATCAGAGTGTGGAGAAACACAAAGCCATATTTGTGGCCAGAGGGTTCTCTCAAGTGGAGTGAATTGATTACAATGAGACCTTTGTTGTAGTAGCAAGGTACTCTTCAATCAGATCTATTCTAGCACTTTCAACGCAGATGAGATGGAAGATACATCAGATGGATGTGAAGACAACATTCCTCAATGTTGTGATTGAGGAAGAGGTGTCTATTGAACAGTGGAAGGATTTGATACCTTCAATATTGAGTCACATGTGTGCAGACTCAAGTGAGCAATGTATGGATTGAAACAAGCACCTCGTTCTTGGTACACTAGGATTGGAAACTATTTCACCGGGTTGGGCTTCACCAAAAGTGAAGAAGATGCGAACCTTTACAATATTGTGGTTGAAGGTAAATTGTTGATTATAGTATTATATGTCAATGATTTGATTCTAATAGGTGATGAGAAGCTGATAAAGTCTTACAAAGAGGATCTTGCAAGAGAATTAGAGATGAAGGACCTGGGGCTCATGCATTATTTCCTTGGTATGGAAGTATGGCAAGGAGATGGAGAATTGTTTGTCTCTCAAGGAAAGTATTCCAACAAGATACTGAAGAAGTTCCATATGGAGAGAAGAAAATCCATGGAGAGTCCTCTAACAGGTAATTGGAGGAAGGAAGATGCTACTTCAGGTGAAGTAGTGGAGGCTTTTATTTACAGAAAACTTGTGGGTTCACTTATGTATTTGGTGAATGCACGACCAAACATATGTTTTGCAGTTAAATAGCTTAATCAAGCAATGGTTAATCCAACCAAAATCTATTGGAAGGCAGCTAAACATGTGTTGAGATACCTCGTAGTCACCACTCATTTTGGTCTTTCGTACAAATAGATAGAGGGGGTGAAGCTTAAAGGCTTCACAGATACAGATTGGGCAAGGAATCCATCTGACAAGAAGAGCACATCAGGGGGAATCTTTAGTATTGGGTCAACAACGGTTTCTTGGTACAACAGGAAGCAGAGATCAGTTGCACTCAATTTAGTAGAAGCAGAGTACATGGTTGCTACTCAAGCATCTTGTGAGGCTATCTGGATGAGGAAGATCCTTGTTGGGTTATTTGGTCAGCAAATGGATCCTACAGTGATTTACTGTGACAACCAAAGTTGTATCAAACTCTCTAAGAATCTAGTTTTTCATGATCGGTCCAAGCATATCGAAATCCGATATCACCATCTACGAGATTGTGTGCAGATGAGAATCATGTTGTTGGAGTACATTCCTACAGAGGAACAGGATGTAGATATTTTGACAAAGGCATTGTGAAGATGCAAATTCAAGTTTCACAGAGGCAGGATCGGGGTACCAAATAATCCCTTTCTTTTTGAGAGGGAGTGTTGAAAATGCAACAAGAAAATCCTAATTTAATTTTGTTCTTGAATTAAATTGGGAATAAAATTGTAATTCGACATCTCATGACAACTTGTATTAGTTAAATATGTTAATTTGACTTAGTTGGCTCAATTAATTCATGTTGAGGGTCTAACTAGAGTCATGTAGAGTGTCTCCTACAATTAGGAACACTAATTGAGTTTACTTTGAGTTGTAACTAATTAATTCATCCTAACGGAGTTAAAGTCAGTTAAACTAGTTCCAACCGATGGAGGAATAGGTGGGAGGTCTAGTAGTGTGGTATTGCCTGAAGTAATGTGGGGTGTTACCTAAAGTGCAATGTGGTGTTGCTTGAAGTACAATGGGGTGTTTCCTAAAGAACAGTGTGGTGCTTCTTGAAATACAGTGGAGTATTGCTTGAAGTGCAATGTGGTGCTATCTGAAGTACATTGTGGTGTTTCCTGAAGTGCAGTGTGGTGTTGCTTATAGTGATCAACTAGTAATTTGAAGATTCAATCATAATTAACTCATGCATGTCAAATTAGAGAAATACCCAGTTGAGACTGGAGTTCAGGGACGATGTACTATCGGTCGTAAAATCATCCAAATTAAACAAATGGTGCATGCAGTCATAGGAAGGCCTATGAGGATTGCACAATTCATCATTGAGTAATTTCCCAATTAAATAGTGGTTAATTCATTCAGGAACAATGCAAGGAAATAGAGACTTAGGCAAGCATAAAATTGGCTAAGTATTGGCCTAGGCTTGTCTATGAAGAAGTGAGATAGATAGAGATAGTGTAGACATTGCTTGAGCTTGAGAAAAGCATTGTAATCTTCTCATATTTTCTGACTAATGCAATATACAGATACTAGGGGTTTTTAGTTGTGGTTTTCCTCAGGAAATCATTGTGTTATGTGTTGATTGAATTCTTTCTCTTATATGCTTTGTGATTTAGCGTCGTTTAATTATTTATGCCGATGAGTAGAATAGATTCATGTCTATTGTTTTATCATATTACAATTAGCAGTTTGAATTACAAGAATTTCTACAATCAATGTTATTGACTTGTTGAATTCTTCCTCTTATACGCTTCGTGATTTAGTGTTGTTTAATTATTTATGTCGATGAGTAGAGTAAATTCAAGTCTATTGTTTTATCATATTACAATTAGCAGTTTGAATCTACAGGAATTTTACAATCAATGTTATTGACTTGTCATGTTGTCATCTTATGATGATGTTGGAACTATGATGTAACTATGTAATCATTGTAAAACAAAATGTGGAAGTCCAAGAGTCGTATATGAACAAAAAATCCATATGAAGAAGTCCAAAAAACACACGTAATTACAAAAGTCATAAAGGATTTCAAAAGTCATTTAGAAGTACAATAGTTGTATAGAAGTCCAAAGGTCATAATAAGTTGGAAAGTCATATGAGAAACTCAAGAGGCATGAGGATATGAAAGGTCATGCCTCTTTAAAAGAAGCCTCATTACTCAAGCAAATTACTTTTCACCTTGGCTTCTTGCACAAGGCATTAGAGAGAGAGAGATAGATCTTTTGGAGATCAAGCAGTGGCTCTAACACTCCAATATTGGAGCTAGTGGTGTTCGTTGTACTTATGTATCTTGGAATTTTTTATTTACTTAATGCCATTTGGCCAACACATTTCACTCATAGATTGTAGATGTTTCGAGACTACTCTTCAAATGTTTGTGGTTTATGTTTGCTTTTATACGTACTAAATAAATTGAACTATTTCAGTAGATTTTGTGCTTAACTTGTTAAAAATGTGTTGTGATTGTTATAATGATCATAGAATCTACGTGAAAGATTTCGCTTGATGACTAACGATTCTTCCTTGTTTATGTGTGTGCATCTTTACTAGATTAGTACTATCACTTTCTTTTAGAGACTCACTTTTGTTCCCTGTAGCGAAAGAAACTTGATACATTTATAATTGAGAATTTCACAAGGCATACTCTCTTTCTCATTCAAAAGTACATGCATGCTACTCTCTCATGCTAATCACTCAAGGCAAGACAAATCTATAAGTTAATGGCAGTCAAACCATAATTCCAGATGAGATTCCTATACCAAATAGTGTGAGGTCTAATTGGGACTTCATATCGGGGAGATTCGATGTATGTTGGCAGGATCCAATATCGTCAACAACACATAATATACACATGTATGTATATATGTTGTATGTATGCATGATTTTTTTATTACAAATAAGTTAATAGCACATTATTTTTCCAAAAGAAAAGAAAAGAATGAGACACATAAATGACATTTATGAAGCAAAACCCAACCGACATTAACTCTCATAGATGATTACAAGATGAAAAATCCAAAATTATCCTTTATACGTGGTTATATGTGTTGAAAATGAAATAAAACATGAACTAGAAACAAGTACAAATCATATATCATAATAATCTTCATCCTCATTAACAAAAATAGAATAAGGTGTTTGTTTAGCAAAACTAGAAGTGCCCCACACCCTTCTTGGGTGTTTGAGTGAGTCTGCACAAGAAAAAATAGTCACAAAAATTGGGTAGATTTGGGTTGAAATGTTACTAAAACATTCCAGTAGCATTTCCAAATCAATAAATTCCATACATAACCTTTGGTTGTGTTTTAGTTGTGCTTAGAGAGTGTTTCAACATTTCTAGTATGAGTACTTCAGCTTGGGAGACACTTCCTTCAACATATATGCCCATATTTGCATATTTGGAAGTTTTAGTTGTTGATTTATTATTTGTCAACAGATCTAAAGAGAAATTGGTTGTTTGATGTTGGTAATTAGTAGATCTGACTATTTTTGAGTTGTTTGAGGGTAGATCTATCTAGATCTGTAAAGTTTAAGCTATAGGTTTACAACTTAAATATTTTTGGGTTGATTTGGGGTAGATTTCTTACAAATTTGTGTGTTTATTAGCATTACGTGGATACTACAATTGTTTAGAACCATCTATTTTTCTGCACCCTTGACTTGTATTTATGGCTTAATTATCCAACATCATGCTAGAAGACAACCAAATTTTTTCTCGAAGGAACTACAATACATGGAAGAAATGTATGTAGCCATTTTTTGGTACATGTGTTTGTCAGAAATTATTCTCAAGAAGAACTTACAACCCACTATTGTGGGTAAAGACCATGACAATTTTGATGGCCATGATAGAGAAGTCATAGTGTTGATCAAATTGGCCATGATAAATAAAATGCTTCATTAGGTTTAAGCAAGGAACACTTTAGCAAAATTTTGGAAACAATTGAAAGATCTAGATGAGGCTTCAGATAAAAGAAGAGCCTTCTTTTTGAAGAAAGCATCGTTTTTTTCCATGATGAGTGAGGTTCCTTCCTTACCAGAGAACTTACTCAAGATCAAGGACATCTGAGAACAATTGGAAGTCATTAGTTGGAAGATGGGAAAAGAAGAAATGGTATTAATCACGATGAAAATATTATCACATGCTTATGAGCACTTTATCAACACCATGAACATCATTGGTATAGATGTGTTGAGAAATCAATGCTAGTAGGATTTAGGGTTTGATTCCTCTTTCTTGATAATTACTCGTGAATTATGTTGGATTCTTTTACTTCTTATTTATTTTATCTTTCATCAAGCAATTACCAATTATATATGTACGAATATCCCAAGAACAAGAGACACGAGATGTAGGTACACATCTAGGTAAAAACCCCTATAAGGGGAAAAATCAGTCAAGAACTCTTCCTTCAGTATATTCAAATCAAGATGAGATGCTTCTAGACTTCTAGATCTAGAAAATGACTTTCCCCAAACACCAAGTCAACCCTTCTTCCTTGTAAATTTCATTTTCTAAGCCTTCCAAGTGTCAACGCTTCAAGGTGCAACTTCATATCAGAATTTTGGCCCTAGTAGTAGATTTTCGCCCCCCTAGATTCAGAACTTTGACCCTGCAAAAAAAAAAAAAAAAAAAAAAAAAAAAAAAAAAAAAAAATTGGCCCATATCTTCGCACATGTGAGAGAAGGTTAGCCCGAAATTTGATTTTCTTCTTTCCTGTTGCAAAATGTAACTAGGTTTGGTTCATTGTATTTGTCAAAAGAATAAAGAAAAGAATTATTATTATTATGACTTATTAAAGCATGGGTTTCATGCTTGGGTCATCATGTTTAGGTCAAATTCCCCATTGAGGACTTCTAGGATTTATTCTAAGTTAATAGAGTCATTGTGCTTTTAAGAGACCCTTCTTGGATTTTGAATCATGTAAAAAGGTTAAGTATTGAGTCAAATATGAATTTTGTTGTCTCCACACCAAGTCAGCCTTAAGATGATCAAAACAGCCTCGAAGGAGGCTATTCAAACTCACCAAAGGGCTATAAATGAATCCATTTGAATTCCAATTGAAGAACACTCCCTCTCAAGCAAGATCGATCTCTCTTGAAGTCGGAAGAAGTGCGAAATAGATGCAGTAGAAGGAAGTGCAAGTTTGGTCTAGAAGAAGGAGAGAGGGAAAATAAAATCTCTCTCTCTCTCTCATGCCCTAGTTTGGAATATTGAAGTTCTCTTATTGATGTCGTAGCCAGTTGTCATATGATTTCATAACTAGTTGTCGTGTTGATGTCGTAGCCAGTTGTTGTGTGATGTTGTCACCTCAAGAAGTTGTGTTGTGCCAAGATTGAAGGTTCTAATTGAAGATCGAAGTCTCTAAAGCAAGTTCAAAGTTGTTGGGTCAAAAAAAGTGTTGCCACTATTGTTGTTGCTGCTAGGTCAAGAAGGATCTGATTCATCTGCAAGTAAGGAAAAAGGTTGACTTGGTGTGGAGGAAAGTTTGTGTCAAGGTCAAGAGTCTTGGAATATCTTCGGAAAACTATTGAAGGAAGAATTACTAACTGGGTTTTCCCTAGAGAGGGACTTTTCCCTGGCTGTGTGCCTACATCTGGTGTCCATTGTTTGATGTGTTATTGCTTTGGTAATTTCTTGATGAACTAAAAGAAAGAAGATAAAAATAAATCTGATAAGAAATCAAGAACATCACAAGTAATTATCAACTATAAGAAAATCTTTCTTCCTTTCCGATTTTCTAACATGGTATCAGAGATTTGGTGATGAAAAAAATAAAAAGACAGTCTCAAGCACTTGATCAAGGAACCATTCAAAAGGGTTATTTCAGGGAAACAAGTCCACTATATTCAAGGAAGATGTTTAACACAATCAAGGGAGAGAACAAACTTGAAGGAACCTCAAACTACGGGTCTTGGAAGAAGAGGGTTGACCTCATCCTTGAAAAGAACAAGTTACTAGACTTGGTCAAGGGAAAAGTAAAGAATCCTACAGATGACTCCAACGATGCTAGCAAATTAAAATTCAGAGAATTAGAATTGGTGGCCACGACTTTAATGGTAGAAGGAATAAAGGAAAATCTTGTCCCATTTATAGCCAACATCAATTATGCTCGGGAAATGTATGAAGCCTTGTCAAAGTTATTCACTATTAAAAACATTGGTCAAGTGGCAAGCTTGAAGAATGAACTAAGGACCACAAAGATGACTAAAGAAGATACAGTGGCCTCCTTCTTTGCAAAGATAACAAGAATCAGAGATAACCTTTTGGCCATTGATGAAATTGTTCCAGACAAAGAACTCGCAATCATCGCTCTATTAGGATTTCCACCTACTTGGGTTGCATTTGTTGCAAGACTTAACAATTGGAAGGAATCTCTCACTTTTGAAGAACTATGGACTTCCTACAGTCAAGAAGAATTAAGGATCTCATTAATTGTTAACCCTGAAGAAATTTCAAATGCCTACACTGCTCAATACAAGGGAAAGAAATCGAAAGGACCAAAGAGGAGGGTAGACATGTCCAAAGTAGAATGATATCAATGTCATAAGAAGGGTCACTACAAGAGTGATTGTCCCGACAATCCAAAGAATAAGAAGAGAGATAGAGATCATGCTAACATTGTTGAAGAAGAAGATCCAAAGAAAGTCAAACCTGAAGAATCTGATATAAGGGACTTACACTATTAAGTCCTTTGTTTCTAGTCCTATATATTTAGTTTTCGTATTTTTGATGTTTAGAATTTATGGGTTTTAACATGTTTTTGGAAAGAACCCTTTTCTTTTGTTTTATAAGTTTGTAGGTATCCTTCAAGCTTTGTAGGGAGCCCCCAACAATTCCCAAAGATAAGTATCTCATTTACTTTTAGTTTTTGGTTTCATGTACTCATTTAGTTTTGATTATATTAAATATTAATCATCATTCTCCCTCTATTGTCTTGATTAGGAAAACATATGTTATATTCTCAAGGAGTATGAAAGAGGACCTCTCAAGACAAGGTTTTTCAAGGAACAAAGGTATGATTTAAAACATTGATTTATTTATAATAAATATTTATTCATTTGACAATCTATTACTGACATTGTTGTGACTAGCTATAATGAATCATATTGATTCTTATTTTAGGTGATTCATCACTTGATAAATCTATCACACTCTTATTCTTAACTGATTTTATAGAACCCTAGACAAGTTCTCTGGAAAACCCTAACCTAAGCGTATGCTAATGTGAATGTATGAAACCCTAAACTGCTTAGGGATATTAAGAAATGCTATTTGAAGTTTTTATTGATGATGTCATGTTTAAGATTTTGGTATGATCATGTAAACCTAACTTGTTAGGGTTTAATGATAAAGTCTAAAATCCCAAACCTTTGGAATACTAGTAATCTTCGGTTTGTTATGTTCCTATTTTAAAACCCTACCTCATTAAGATTTGGTGGAATGTGTAAGCAAGACCCTCATAATGTCTTAGAAATGATTTTGATCAAACCCTAGTTTGTTGATATTTGTGAAGTTGGGTTTGACTATCACATGTTATGAAATGTCTATGCATGATGATGAAGTCCTAGATGTATGAGTTAACCTGTTCCTAGGGTTTGGAACTAAGCCCTAGTCAAAGTTTGTCTTTCTAGGATGATACTATTTGTGAAATTCTAGGGTTTTGGAGATTAACCTTAGTAGAAGTAAAATTTTCTTATATATGATGACAATATGATGATTTGAGATTTGCGTAAGATTGTTGAAATTTGAGTTTTAGTTGGGATTGATGTTTGATTGAAAATCTAGGGTTTGCAACTAACCCTAGTGTAAGCTAGTCATGTTGATGACTAAGATGTGATTGGTTTTGATTAATTATTTTGTATGAAATCTAGGATTTGTATGAATCCCTAGTGGAAAGTCTAACATATGAATTCTGAAAGTTGTTAGATGCCTTGTAGATCTATATTTGTTTGAATTGTTTCTAGGGTTTGCTATATGTTGTAGTAGGGTATGTTACACATATGAAAGAGACATTGAAACCCTAGATGGAATGAAAGTTGTTATAAAGTAGTCTAGGATTTATGACAAGGTCCCTAGCAAGATGTTGAAGAATATGCGGCTCTTGTTTAAATTTAGGTATCTGATATATGTAAGGTTGAAATGCTTTCAAAATTCTAATATGGCTAACTTCATGCTTCTATAGATTTGGTTGTACTTGCTATATAAGTTGTGCAAGTACATAATCTTCAATATGGTGAAGATATTCATTGATGTGATAAGCATGATGGGGATGATGATAACTTTGTTGAAATGGTTGGAAGCCACGAAAGATTCTCCAATGAAGGAAAGAAGTTGATCTCCCTAAAATTAAGTGGGAGTCGGGATAAAGAGTTGATCCTTGGTTGAGAGGGAGGGCATAGCTTGGTTTTGATCGAAGAATGAATTTTGGAGAACTTGTTGTTGTATGAGAAGTAGGAAAATAAAGTGTATGATTGAAGAATCTTTTGTCAAAGATTCGATTGATAGTACTACTATAAAAAGTTGAGAAGCAACATCAAGTTGTTTGAAAGACCCCATAGGTTTATATTTGATTATGTACATATGAAAGTATATTATTGATTGGAGTTGTGTTTGTACAGGTAAATCTCTCTAAGGTTTTGATAGCAAGTTGGTTACCAATCAGTTTGATAGGGAGAGATTGGTCATCCTTGATCTAATAGATCAAGGAGTGTTGAAGCTTTGTGAGTGAAGCATTGCCTAGGAAAACATCTGGTCGACACTCTGTGTTTATGTCTAGGTCCCAAAGTAGGGAAGGTGGTGTGGGTCATAGGGCTCTTATCATGGATATGCACCTAGGTCCCTGGGTTGATGGTTAGTAAGTAAGCTTGATGGTACGTAGAGAGGTTGAAAGCTTGAGTCCATATTATTCCCACTTGGATAGATTGGCATGGGCAGGAATCTAGTATGTGGCATTGTGATGCCTAAATTGTTGAGAGACCAATGGATAGATTACCTTGGTCAAGAATGTAGTCCATGGCATTGCGGTGCCTAAACTTTCATGGTTCATATAGTTGAAATCTTCCTTGTACTTGTATATGATGAATACCTCCCTAGTTAAGAGGGAGTGTTGGAAAATGTAACTAGGTGGTCTTCATTAATATATTTGAGTCATCATGTAATGTATATGTCAAAATAATAAAGAAAATAATAATTAATAATAATAATTATAATTTATTGATTATTTATTAAAGCATGAGTTTCATGCTTGGGTCATTATGTTTTAGGTCAAAGTCCCCATTAAGGAATTCTAAGATTTATTTTGAGTCAATAAAGTCATTGTACTTTTAAAGAGGCCCTTCTTGGGCTTTTGAATCGTGTAAAAAGGTTAAGTATTGAGTCAAACATGAATTTTGTTGTCTCCACACCAAGTTGGCCTCAAAGGAGGCTATTAAACCTCACCAAAGGGCGATAAATGAAGCTATTCGAATTCCAATTGAAGCACACTCTCTCTCAAGCAAGTTTGATCTCTCTTGAAGTCAAAAGAAGTGCGAAATAAAAGAAAGAGGAGAAGGAAGTGCGAGTTTGGTCTAGAAGAAGGAGAAAGCGAAAATTTAACCTTTAATGCAACTATCTCTCTCTCATACCCTAGTTTGGAAGATTGAATATCTCTTATTGATGTCATAGCCAGTTACTGTACGATGCTGTAACCAGATGTCCTATGATGTTGTCACCTCAAAAAGTTGTGTTGGGCCAAGATTGCAGGTTCTAAGTGAAGATCAAAGTATTTAAGTGAAGATCAAAGTCTCTAAGGCAAGGTCGAAGTTGTTGGGTCGAAGAAAGTGTTGTCACTGCTGTTGTTGTTGCTGATAGGTCAAGAGGGATCATCTACAAGTAAGGAAGAAGGTTGACTCGGTAAGGAGAAAAGTTTTTGTCAAGGTCAAGAGTCTTGGAATATCTCCGGAAAACTATTGAAGGTAGAATTACTGATTGGGTTTTCCCCTAGAGAGGGGTTTTTCCCTGGATGTGTGCCTCCATCTAATGTCCATTATTTTATGTGCTAGCCTTGGTAATCGCTTGACGAACTAAAAGAAAGAAGATATAAAGAAATATAATAAGAAATCAAGAACATCACAAGTTTATCAAGTATAAGAAAATATTTCTGCCTTTTCGATTTTCTAACACTTCCGAGCTTCTCTCCTTCTTCTCCAGCAACTTCACATTCTTTTCCAGCTACTACTTCTTAGAGATTGAACTTGTTGATGATGCTCTTCAAATGAAGTCGAGTTTCTCAATATATAGGTTTCTTGTGAAGTCGAATTGTCCTAATCCAGGCCGACTTGTTGAAGGCAGGGCTGACTTGGTGTGGAGGTGACAAGTTACCATTTTGACTCAAAAATAATTCTTTTTGTATGATATAGAAGCCCAAGAAGGGTCTAATAATAATGACAATGACTCTAATGACTCAAGACAAAACCTAGAAGTTATTAATGGGGACTTTCACCAAGAAAACATTGTGATCTAGGTGGATATTGGTGGCCACCCGCCTATTCCAATTGGACCCCCACCATTGTTTCTTTCATTTTTTAAGTTTCCTTATTTGTAGCATAATTTACTATTTTTGGTAGTTTTTCAGGTCCTAAACTTCCGGAGCCATTTTGAGGCCCTAAACAACGCTTTCTAGGAAAACTAGGAGCAACATGGGTCATCAATCAATGTTATTTACTCAAAAGTTGTTGCCCTCGGATATATATTTCTAACGAGGTATTGTGCGTGTCAAACGTAGATCATATGCCAAAGTTACGACCCTGGGAAGTTGATGTACCAAATGGGGCCCATAGTTTGGTGCTTCATCTCCAAGGGTTAGGTTTTTTGATGTTTAAGGTTTTCCATTGTTTCTCAATAATAAATAGGCCTTGGAGCTTCATTGTAACATAGTTCAGAGGCATGTAGCTGCCACATCTCTTCTCAAAGATAAGCTACCGTCACCCAAGCTAATCTTATTTCCACTATGTTTGTAAGCATATTTCAGTGTTTGATATTAATGAAATGAAGTGTTATTTCTACTACAACTTTGTATTTATGGTTATATCTGTAATTTGTTGCATTCATGTTTAAATCAGGATCAGCTGTATCAGAGCGGTCTGCTCTTTCTCTATTTTTATTTGCATGTCCCCAACGAGGTTGGGATATAAGGAGTTAGGACTTGAACTAGTCGAACCTTTGCAAGATCAACCTCGCAAATCCCAATGGCCTCCCATGGCAGATGAAAAGAAAGATGAGGGGGCAAGAGATCTATCAAAATTTTGCTCGAAGAAGCCCTCGAGCGACAAAGGAACGCGATGATGGACAACTTTTCCCAGATCCTTCAGCGGCTACCCAAGAGTGACGCATCTACTTCTGGCAGCTACTCTGGAAGCGCGGCACCCTTTAAGGTACAAGTTAACTTTGACATTCCCATATTTGAGGGTCAGATAGATGCACATGATGGAGAAAAATGGTTAAATTTTCTAGAAGGATATGTTTTCGTTCTTGATTTTTATAACTAGGAAAATATCACTTTTGCACATCTCAAAGCGCCCCCCCATGTCAAGGACTGGTGGGAAACCTACTGTGAGTAGAGGGATGAAAGTACGAACTCACTGTTTTCATCCGCACCCACTTGGAACTCGTTTCGGGATGCCATCAAGGAACAGTACTACCCTGTTGAGAGCTACGAGGATAAATACATAAAGTGGACAATGTTGCGACAAGGAAGGGACCAAGATGTGCCAGAGTTTACCAATGTTTTTTGCACACTTCACACAAAGTTGGGTATCAAGGATTCTAAGAAGCATTTGGTTCTCAAGCACTGTGACTGCTTACATAAGTACATCCAGGACGAGATGGAGTTCCTGGACATCTCCTCACTTGACACGACATACCGATATGCCATCAAGATCAAGAAAAAGTTTAAACAAAAGAAGTGAGACTTTGGATCTGCGAATCCGAAGCAAGGGAAAGGTGCCCCCAAATCGCAAAACAAAGGACAAAGCCAAGGCAAGGCGGCCTAGGACAACCCGCCAAAGACGCAAGCAAAGAACAAGACCACGAAGCCGAAGAAGGACACGAGAAAATGGTGTGAGTTCCATAGGAGCTCCACTCACAACACAAGTGAGTGTCGGGCCAAGCAGTCACTGGTGGCCAAGCTAAAGGCTTCAAAATCAGATGCATGTTCCAACTCTGAGTCAGAACTTGACAAGGGGAATGACAAAGGGAAGAAGATTATCGATGCAGAGCCCAATGCCATTGTTGCCACCATGAAGATTTAGAAGGAGGAACCTAAAGATCCAGAGGATGAGGGGCGCCTCTTTCACTCCCAGATGTGGGTAAAGAGTTCCCCGCTACAGTTCATTGTCGACAGTGGGAGCCAAAAGAACCTCATTTCGGCAGAGGTCGTGAAGCGACTGGGCTTACCAACCATAGCGCATCTGCAACCTTACACCATCGGGTGGCTTCACCAAGGACGAGATTTTCACGTGAGCCAGCAGTGTTGCCTTCCATACAACATCAAGCCCTTCACGGATGAGGTATTATGTGACATTGCTCCCCTTGATGTTTGTGATGTATTATTAGGCCAACCATACTTATGGAAGCGACATGCTATGTATGAGTCAAGGCCTCGTGTCGTTATTGTTACTTTGGGAAATAAGTTGTACATGATACTGGAGGTAGCACCGCCTACCGCCAAAACAATGCAGTAAGCTCATTTCCAAAACTAGGAAATTCATTTTCCTGATGATACGCCCTCAGGGAAAGAAGAAGATGGTGGTCACGGCCTCTAGACAAGGCCCCTTAGTATGACAACAACATATGGACAAGGTCGTGGAGGAGTATAAGGACATCTTCACCTCCCTCGTGGGGGTGCCTCTGCACTGTTAGGTCAAGCACTCCATCAATCTAACCCTAGGTGCGTCGCTGCCCAATGGACCAATATATTGGCACTTCGTTCTAGAGAACGACAAAATCAAGAGGCAGACTCAGGAGCTGCTGCAGAAAGGTCAAAGCCGACCGAGTTCATATCGTGTTGGTACAGAAGAAGGATGGGACTTGGAGACTTTGTATTGACTATCTGATCCAAGTGGATATTGGTGGCCACCCGCTAATTCCACTTGGATCCCCTCTAGTTCTTCTTTCAATTCTTTCAGTTTCCTTAATTATAGTACAGTTTACTATTTTTAGCAGTTTTTCGGGTCCTAAACTTCCGGAGCCGTTTTGAGGCCCTAAACGACGTTTTTTGGGAAATCTACCGCCAGCGATTTTTCTATCTAAAAATCGTCTTTATCGTCGTATTCCTCGGAGAGATCTTTCCAACAGGCTATCATGCGCGTCAAACAGAGATAATACGACCAATTCGCGACCATGGGAAGTTGATGTACCAACTTACCCAAAAACGGGGCCCACAATTTGGCGTTTCATCTTCTAGGGTTAGGTTTTGGAATGTGAAGGGTTTTTCCGTTGTTTCTCAACAATAAATAGGTGTTCGAGCCTCATTGTAAGACATTTCAGAGGCATGTAGCCACACATCTCTTCTCAGAGAAAAGCTACCATCGCCCTAGCTGGTTTATTTCTATTTCCGGTTGTAAGCATATTTCAGTATTTTCTATTAATGAAATGAAGTATTATTTCCGCTGCATCTTTGTGTAGATGGTTATCTCTGTATTTTATTGCGTTCCTGTTTAA